>CM053026.1:316523376-316571395 GCA_028564925.1 Lithobates sylvaticus
GTTGGGGATATTTCTTATAGCAAAAAGCAAAAAATGTTTCATTTTTTTCAAAATTGTCGCTCTATTTTTGTTTATAGCGCAAAAAATAAAAACCGCAGGGGCGATCAAATACCACCAAAAGAAAGCTCTATTTGTGGGAAAAAAAGGACGCCAATTTTGTTTTGGAGCCACGTCGCACGACCGCGCAATTGTCAGTTAAATCGACGCAGTGCCGAATCGCAAAAAGGGGCCTGGTCCTTTCGCTGCCAATTGGTCCGGGGCTGAAGTGGTTAAAGTGTTTGTAACCTTAAAAACCCCTTTGACTGGCAGCCCCTCTCCTTTTCCCAGCGATAAATCACAGTGCAAGTGTTTATTGAAATCAATGCCTCTAAATACCTTCATTCACATATGTTCTGGCCGGTCACGTGACTCCAGGCGGCTCTATACCTCGGATCCAGGGATACAGCGGGAGGGGCCGAGATCTCCCTCTGACGTCAGCCATGACTGGCCGTGCTGACTGTTCAGCCCCTCCCACTGTAACCCTGGATCAGAGTAGGAGAGTATTTAGAGGCATCAATTTCAATAAACAATTAAACTATGAGTTATCGCTGGATAAAAGCGAGGGGCAGGCAGTGACATATTTTAAAGTTGTATGTACTATTAATAGCGGCAGGAGGGGGGCAGAGACAGCTCACAGACACACAGAGCTGACAGGCAGGGGGGGGGGGTGAGGGGAAGAGAGCAGAGCTGCGGATGATGTAAGCATGTAAACTGACCATGGTAATCAGGGCTCAGCAGCCATAATTATCGTGGTCAGTACACAGAGGGGGACACAGGAACTTACAAGGTCAGCCAGGTTTTTTAAAGCTTAGAAAGGGGCAGGTTAGACAGCACAGGCACTACTATAAGGGAACAGGATCTTTTTTTTGAGGGTTACAAAGACTTTAACTAGGAAATTGGAGGTTTCACATCCTCCCATGCTAATGCTGATGCTTGCTTATCCCAGTACTGACATTTTGGGGCTCCTGGGGTACTCCTAAAAAAGAAGCTAAAGATACCTGCAGTCATTTAGACTCCCGATCTTACTAGACGTGGGTGGACGGGGCAGGCAGTCGTTGCGTGTCGACGCCACGCAGCACTGGTGACGTCATTCATGACGCCGCGTGCTGACGTGATTCTTTTCCATCTGTGTGCACCACGAGGAAAGGTTTAGGTGCCCAACTACGTGCCGGTTGGACCTTGGCGCTGCCTTCCCACAAGTAAGCAGCGTGACGTTGGTGGGGTTCTGTGGCTTCTGGGGTTCTGTGGCTCAGGGCTGGCCCTACCATGGGACCATTGGTCCCGGGCGGCAGGTTCTGAGGGGGTGGCACCTTGACGCCCAAGAAGACAGTGGTCCCGTCCGATTAAGCTCAGCCCCGCCCACCCGCTCCGCTCCTCATCTCACTATGTGGATGGCCTGGCACTGCTGCTATTAGAGCACATCTGGCCGCATGCCCATTCTCTCCGCGACTCCCCCCCACTTAGCTGCTGACAAGAGAAAGTCAGCTGACAGGCTGATGGCCAACAGCGTAAAGGGGAGGAACTTTCTGCTCAGCAGAGACCCCGTGATGAAAGAGGGATCACTATAGGCGCGGCTGTTACTGAGAGAAAGTAAGTGCCAGTGCCACTAATCCCATCTCCACCACCCCTGCCTGTGTCTACCCCCCCCCCCCCCACCACCCCTGCCTGTGTCTAACCCCCCCCCCCCACCACCCCTGCCTGTGTCTAACCCCGACTAATAAAGAAATATTAAATCATTGAAGGCCAAGTGAAAATTAAAGTGACTTGATAAAAATGTGAAGTCCAAAGCCAATTCAGTGACTGTGAAATAATCCACCAAGAAAAACGTGATCCACCACCGCTCTAATGGTATGCTTACCAGAAGGCAAGCTTGGATAAGCCTGTAACTCAATAATATCCTGATGTAACCTGAACCATCAGACCTCCACACCGAATCCAAACATCCGCGAATATGACTGACCAGAGACCCGGATATAAACAGTTTTTCCCTTTAAATTTGCCTTAATATGGGATTTCTCCAGGGATGTGAACCAGGAATCACCATTCAGTCTCAGCATTAAATCCTGTTGTCGGGATCCAAGGGGTAAACAGGCAACTGTGAGACAGTTCACTCAACTTAAAACAGCTTTTTTTCAGGAAAAAACAGCAGGTTCAAGTCAGAGACTAGAAGCTTCCATCCAGCATCAAGGTCTCCTCAGCACTGATAGCAAAACAGTCACAATCAGTGCTGAGGATTCACAAGAATCTCTATATGCATCATCCATAACATCTGTGTCCTCCAGCAATAGGGAAGGAAGCTTGACAAGGGGTGTGAGAGGCCTACTTCTAGCACATTAAGAAAAACAGAGTAGGGATAACCATAGGCTTAAATCTCACCATAAGTCAGCCAACCCAACCCAGCTACCTCCATCGGCATCCTTCACCAGACAGGTGTCTCTTACCAAGTCACTGGTGCATACAATATTCACACAATACCCCCATGCCCAGCATCTCCAAACTAGCCTGGAAAAAATTATGGCTTTACAGCTGCTCCAGTTGCAAAATTAGCTGACTGGAACAGTGGTTTTTTTTGTTCACCTAGTAGGCCATCCCTGAACTCCAGCAGCATGTAGAATGATCTTGTCCAATGTTCAAGATAAATGCCAATGGCTCTGTTGAATGTAGACTTTATTAATCTACTCTATAACTATCTTGTTCCCCTCCTTTCAAATCTAATAGACCTAGACCAGGTAGGCTTCATTTCCACATGAGAGGCCAAAGGCAACACTGCCAGAATACAGAATAATATTTGCAGTGCCACCTCTTGCAAGATTGCACCAGTCCTTATCTTTACTGTCAGTAGCGTTAATCTGGCCTTCTTGAATGCAGTTGGAGTATTTACAACTCTCCATTAAAATTAAATGAATCTGGGAAATGGACATTCTCCTTCTTACCTATTGGAGTGCCTGGCAACTCTGAAAGTATGACCCCCTTGCAAGTCAGTAAAAAGTAGATTGTGTTAAAACCATGAACCCTTGGAGGAAGAGGAATGGGTATGCACCTGTGAAGACAGATTTGACAAGTTTTATGAAAAGGGGGCAACTTGGATACACTTTGCAACCTCCAAAGGGAACCAGCCATAAATGACAGTTTGCATTAGTATATGTAGGAATCTATTACTTTCATATTTTATTGCCTTAGTGGAACTCAAACTGTACTTTTAATGGAGTGAATTCTATAGCTCCGTCTCATTTGCTGCCTTTGGACTATCCCATCTCCCTCATCCCCACCTTTCTTTTCATGATTTTTTTTTTTTTTTTTTTTTTTTTTTTACTCGTGTTATTATGTTCAGTTTTGTGGGGGAAAATGAGATTTTAACTCATCCCTATGTAGCATTTTGCTGTCTTGACTTTTGATCTATCTGATCAACATGTCTCTCACTAGAAGTACTTGATGGATACATTACAAATTATTTAACTACTGTATGCCAAGTGTACTTTATGCCTAATGCCTTGCACAATTATTATACAGTAGAATTGTATACCCTGGTCTGTACCCCCTTGTGGTCTGAATTGATGTATACTACTGTAAAAACAGAAAATAAAAGTTTTTGTAAAAAGGAACAGGTGAGGACAAATGGTAATAAAAAGGTGAAGCAACGAAAGATGGGGCTGGGTGGGGTGAAATTAAGACCTGTTATATTTTAAGACCATATTAAGAGACATTATACCATTTATAGAATATGGTGACAATGAGCAAAATACAATGACTGTTGTGGGTGCTTTGTGTCGTAGATGTAATAAAAGGCTCCAAAGAATCCATAAATGAAGGAGATGGTGAAGCTTATAGAATGATGAGTGACAAGTTCCCCCCAATGTGGAGGTCCCAAGCCATAGGCCTCCATCATAGATTGCACATATCTTGCATCTAAGTCTTCCCTAGTATGAAAGGGAGTCACCACAGCTAGAGGCATATGAAATCAGTAGAGTAGTTAAGTGAAGGGAGCAGGTATAATAGGTTAACAAGACTTTCAACAGAACAATGACACAGCAAATCAACCATACAAAGAGGCTTCCTTGGTAAGGATTACAACTACAGTATATGTATAGGCTGACAGGTTCTAGTTTAGGAAAAGTAAAGCATGGATTCCTGAAATGTAACGTGTACAGCCATGGCCAAAAGTTTTGAGAATTACACAAATATTAATTTTCACAAAGTCTGCTGCTTCAGTGTTTTTAGATATTTTTGTCAGATGTTACTATGGTATACTGAAGTATAATTAAAAGCATTTCATAAGTGACAAATACTTTTATTGACAATTACATTAAGTTTATGCAAAGAGTGAATATTTGCAGTGTTGACCCTTCTTTTTCAAGACCTTTGAAAGTTGCCCTGGCATGCTGTCAATCAACTTCTGGGCCACATTTTGACTGATGGCAGCCCATTCTTGCATAATCCATGCTTCGAGTTTGTCAGAAATTGTGGATTTGTTTTTTTCACCCGCCTCTTGAGGATTGACCACAAGTTCTCAATGGGATTAAGGTCTGGGGAGTTTCCTGGCCATGGACATAACATTTCGATGTTTTGTTTCCCAAGCCACTTAGTTATCACTTTTGCCTAATGTCAAGGTGCTCCATCATGCTGGAAAAGGCATTGTTTTTCAGCATACTGTTCATGGATGGTTGGGAGAAGTTGTACTTGGAGGACATTTTTGTACCATTCTTTATTCATGGCTGTGTTCTTAGGCAAAATTGTGAGCGAGCCCACACACTTAGCTGACAAGCAACCCCACAGATAATTAGTCTCAGGATGCTTTACTGTTGGCATGACACTGGACTGATGGTAGCATTCACCTTTTCTTCTCCGGACAAGGTTTTTTTTTCCAGATGCCCCAAGCAACCAAAAAGCAGATTCATTAGAGAAAATGACTTTACCCCAGTCCTCAGCAGTCCAATCCCTGTACCTTTTGCAGAATATCAGTCTGTCCCTGATGTTTTTTCCTGGAGAGAAGTGGCTTCTTTGCTGCTCTTCTTGACACCAGGCCATCCTCCAAATGTCTTTGCATCACTGTGCGTGGAGATGCACTCACACCTGCCTGCTGCCATTCCTGAGCAAGCTCTGCACTGGTGGTGCACCGATCCCACAGCTGAATCAACTCTAGGAGACGGTCCTGGTGCTTGCTGGACTTTCTTGGGCGCCCTGAAGCCTTCTTCACAAATGCAGTGGAAATGTTTTTTTATGGGATTAAGTTAATTTTCATGGCAAAGAGGTACTTTGCAATTAAATCTGAGGCAGCAGACTTTGTGAAAATTAATATTTGTGTCATTCTCAAAAGTTTTGGCCAGGGCTTTACTTGAACCTAGGGAGTCCACTTATATAAAGGCAGCCCTCAAAAAATCCACTCGCCTGCTCGCATTTTGCGAGTGGATTTTGAGGTCTGGCGAGCTATTGGCTGCCTAGGAGAAGGGGGCGAGCACTGCCGGCAGCCTGGGTTGAATGGGAGTGGAGGGGAAGAGAAAGGAGAGCCGCCCAGGTGATCAGCACGCAGGGAACACAGCTATCATTTCACATTACAGCACTGTGTTCCCCGCTGCTCGCTGTGACATATAGCCCCTCCCCCTGGTCCCGGACTTTGATAGACAGATCAGCCGTCCAATCCCGGGACGGGTGATCTGTCAATCAAAGTTCCCCGGTCAGGGGGCGGGGCTATATGTGATGTTGAGCGGCGGGAACACCAATTGAAATGAAAGCTGAGATCGCTGTGCTCCATCATCCGGGTGGCTCTCCTGTTCTTCTCCTCCCCTGCACAGGTAGGACTGGGGCTGCATGAGGGACACAGACTGCATTAAGGACACAGGCTGCATGAGGGACATGAGGGACACAGGCTGCATGAGGGACATGAGGGACACAGTCTGCATGAGGGACACAGGCTGCATGAGGGACACAGGCTGCATGAGGGACATGAGGGACACAGGCTGCATGAGGGACATGAGGGACACAGGCTGCATGAGGGACATGAGGGACACAGGCTGCATGAGGGACATGAGGGACACAGGCTGCATGAGGGACATGAGGGACACAGGCTGCATGAGGGACACAGGCTGCATGAGGGACATGAGGGACACAGGCTACATGAGGGACACAGGCTGCATGAGGGACATGAGGGACACAGGCTGCATGAGGGACATGAGGGACACAGGCTGCATGAGGGACATGAGGGACACAGGCTGCATGAGGGACACAGGCTGCATGAGGGACATGAGGGACACAGGCTGCATGAGGGACACAGGCTGCATGAGGGACAGAGGCTGCATGAGGGACATGAGGGACACAGGCTGCATGAGGGACATGAGGGACACAGGCTGCATGAGGGACACAGGCTGCATGAGGGACACAGGCTGCATGAGGGACATGAGGGACACAGGCTGCATGAGGGACAGAGGCTGCATGAGGGACATGAGGGACACAGGCTGCATGAGGGACATGAGGGACACAGGCTGCATGAGGGACATGAGGGACACAGGCTGCATGAGGGACATGAGGGACACAGGCTACATGAGGGACACAGGCTGCATGAGGGACATGAGGGACACAGGCTGTATGAGGGACATGAGGGACACAGGCTGTATGAGGGACATGAGGGACACAGGCTGTATGAGGGACATGAGGGACACAGGCTGGATGAGGGACATGAGGGACACAGGCTGCATGAGGGACATGGTGGACTGAGGCTGCATGAGGGACATGGTGGACTGAGGCTGCATGAGGGACATGGTGGACTGAGGCTGCATGAGGGACATGGTGGACTGAGGCTGCATGAGGGACACAGGCTGCATGGTGGACTGAGGCTGCATGAGGGACATGAGGAACACAGGCTGCATGAGGAACACAGGCTGCATGGTGGACTGAGGCTGCATGAGGGACATGAGGAACACAGGCTGCATGAGGAACACAGGCTGCATGAGGGACATGGTGGACTGAGGCTGCATGAGGGACATGGTGGACTGAGGCTGCATGAGGGACATGGTGGACTGAGGCTGCATGAGGGACACAGGCTGCATGGTGGACTGGGACACAGGCTATATGGTGGACTGAGGCTGCATGAGGGACACAGGCTGCATGAGGGACATGAGGGACACAGGCTGCATGAGGGACAGAGGCTGCATGAGGGACATGAGGGACACAGGCTGCATGAGGGACATGAGGGACACAGGCTGCATGAGGGACATGAGGGACACAGGCTGCATGAGGGACATGAGGGACACAGGCTGCATGAGGGACTAAGGGCTGCATGAGGGACACAGGCTGCATGAGGGACATGAGGGGCACAGGCTGCATGAGGGACATGGTGGGCTGAGGCTGCATGAGGGACAGAGGCTGCATGAGGGACAGAGGCTGCATGGAGGGACACAGGCTGCATGGAGGGACAGAGGCTGCATGGAGGGACAGAGGCTGCATGGGGGACAGAGGCTGCATGAGGGACAGAGGCTGCATGAGGGACATGAGGGACACAGGCTGCATGAGGGACACAGGCTGCATGAGTGACACAGGCTGCATGAGGGACACAGGCTGCATGAGGGACATGAGGGACACAGGCTGCATGGTGGACACAGGCTGCATGGGGGACACAGGCTGCATGGGGGACACAGGCTGCATGGGGGACACAGGCTGCATGGGGGACACAGGCTGCATGAGGGACACAGGCTGCATTGGTGCGCACGGATAAAGTTGTTGTTAATATTTTATTTGTATAACTTAATTCTGCATAAAACATTTAAGTCTCATTTTATGAGGGCGTGTTTAGGGGCAGGATTAGAGGCAGGGCAGAGGCAGGTTTGGGCGGGGCAACTGGTGGCGAGTAACCCTTGAGGCCTGGCTAGTAGCTCAGGACTTGAAATTTTGAGCCCTGATAAAGGCATGTGAAATCTCATAGCTTAACAAGGAGACTGCAGAGGAAAAGGGGGGAAAAAGTGTGACCCCCAGTGCCAGTGGTATCTAGTATACAAGTTTGCACCCATAAAGGTAACATTATGGTGAGGAAGGTCAAGGAGGGGAGGACAAGATTGGCCTATTTGCACATTGCAGATGTGAAGTGAGGGGCCACCTGCCAGAATTTTTAAAGAGTTTGATCACCTACAAAGCAAACCCAATCACATTCACTCATCAATAGTTACGAACATTTTAAAGGATTAGTTCACCTTTAGGCCCCTTTCACACATGCGGACCGTATGTCTGTATTTCATCCATCCGTTTTCAGGTGAAATACGGACATACATGCATCCCCATGGGATAGCGGGTGTCAGCGGATGAACATCCACTGACACCCGATATCGTCCGTCTCCGCTATGGTCCCTTTTCTGCAGACAGAGGAAAATCCTATTTTTCTATCCATCTGCAGAGCGAATCGGATGAACGCGGACAGACGGTCCGTGTTCATCCGATCCCCCATAGAGGAGAGCGGAGATCTGACCGGGCGGTCCCTGCACAGTGTGCAGGGACCGCCCTGTCATCCGCCGGCTCAGCGGGGATCAGCGAAGCGATCCCACTGAGCAAGCGGATGTTTACGGGGCGGATCATTACGGATCCGTCCCTTGTAAAAGAGGCCTTAGGAGCATGTTACCTATTACACCCATAATTAGGATGTAACATGCCCCCATGTACTGACCTCCAGCTGCCAGAGTGGGTGGGGGATCCTCTCCTCACACCTGCTGTCACATTTTGATAACAGCATTTTTAATAACAGCATGGCTTTGCAGGGATCTGTGAATGAATAAACTGCAAGTCCCATCCATCACTTGTGGTATCAATGAACTGAGTGTGCGTTTGATCAGCATGCTCATAGTGCATTCACACTGCCTAAGCGCAGGAACTGTCTGCTTATTCAGAGGTATGGACAGAGCGCTATAGGCAGTGTGTGCAGAAGCTTGGCATTGCAACTGAAAATGCTCTGCAGGCTTCAGTGAAAAAAAAAATGCATATTTTTTTCCTGAAAAAATATGTGGATTTATTTTTATTTTTTTCACAAAGGTAAACTTAGCCTTTAAAGAAGTACAGTATCTTACACCTTGTCAACTTGATGGCTGGACAGAGGCAGTATGGATGAACTCTTGTGGGTCTAACAATCCAGAAGACTGTCTGTGAAAGTGGTGACACATCCCCTGTGTTTCCCTTAATGCATACATTTTTTGCAGCACACAGTAGTTAGAAGGAATCAATCAAAGCAAATGTATGCACAAATTACAGCAATCCATAGCTAAATATCACCCAGAAATAATTTTGGACTGACAAGCTGAAATCTGATGGGTAGTCATGGGTTACTTTGCCTTGTACATTTCCAATGCTGTATGCACTATCATAATAAATAACCAGAAATATAAAAGTAAAGTGAAATTCTGTTAACTCTTTTGGTGAAGTCAAATAAATACCTTTTCATAAGAAATATTTCAGGTATGTCTGGCTTTAAGATATCTAATTTTTACTTTGTTTAACCTGCCTTTTTACATTAAAATCTCTATGCATAACTTTGGATAATACAATTTAAATCTTTGCCATGAGCAAATAAAGAATATTCTAAATTTTAATTATGATAAGCTACCATCTAACATTTAGTGCAAGTCAGGTATTTGGTGTATGACAAATGCTTTATTATTGTAATATAATACTGAATGGCTAACATGAGATAAGAAATCTCTGGTGTGACAGTTATTACTATTAACAATGAACAACTGAACTTTTGCCAGCATTTCTTAATGGAATGGAATCAAATGGATTTGAAAATGTTCAATTCGGTTATATTTTCAAAATATTCCTCTACTTTGACTACCTATATATTAAATTAGGAGAAAAGAGTGTATTACACACAAATGGATGGAATTTATTGCTAATCATTATCCTTACTACTGAACTAATATAAATTATATTTCTAAGGGACAGCTATAGAGATAGCAGACAAAAGGATACCTGCATGTTCCAAATTCTTCCTCAACCTTTAGGATTTTTCTCATTGATACTATAGTACCAGTGAAAGGATCAAAATTGTGCTACCAACTACTTGCTCAGAAACCACATGTAGCATTTAGCTGCTTTTAATGTTACCCCCAGCAATATCTTTGCAGGTGTTCAGAATTTGCCTGCATTATACACTCCTATGCATGAAACAATAGAACAATTGCATTCATTCCATTGTTCATAGGCATGTGCACAGGTGTAGCGCAGAAAGTACATACCGTATATACACGAGTATAAGCCGACCCGATTATATAAGCCGAGGTACCTAATTTTACCACAAAAAACTCGGAAAACGTATTGACTCGAGTATAAGCCCAGGGTGAGAAATGCGCAGCTAATGTAAGTGGAAAAGAGGGTCAACAATGCCCATTTGCAGCCTCACTGTGCCCATTTGCATGCCTCACTGTGCTCATTTGCAGCCATAGGTCCCCTGAACTTCAAACTTGGTAGTTAAGGGTTCCTAAATGCCCCATAGCTGCAGCCAAATTTTGGGGTCTCTGGACCCAAAGGGTCCCGAAATGACATTGCTGCAAATGGACACAGTTGACCGAATTTGGGGCCCCGTATCTCGGGGTCACTTGGTGCTAGAAACCCCAAATTTGGTGTGCAAACCCAGTGGAACTAGCACTACAACATCCAAATATGGGGTTCCTAGCACCAAGTGGCCCCGAGATACGGGGCCCCAAAGTCTGTGTTAAAAATGTTAAGCACTTTTCTGCAGCAGAGAAGGACATTTTCCGAACCATTTTCCAAAATCGGGTCGGAAAATGTCATTCTCTGCTGCAGAAAAGTGCTTGACTCGAGTATAAGCCGAGGGGGGCATTTTCAGCACAAAAAAATGTGCTGAAAAACTCGGCTTATACTCGAGTATATACGGTATTTGCCAGCACACCATGGATTGACACAACATAGCGTCCAAACGGATTATTTATTGCATGATCACAACACAAGGAGAGTGCAACGTTTCAGAGTCACGCAGGACCCCTTTGTCAGGCATGTGATCACTAGGGATGAGCGAACAGTTCGGCCCGAGCATAAGTTTGGGCCAATCTTTGGTTGTTCGGATGTTCTGCGAACACCGATCAATGGGGGTAATTTACGAAAAGCAAATCCACTTTGCACTGCAAGTGCACTTGGAAGTACAGTCGCTCTAAATCTAAGGGGTAGATCTGAAATGAGTGGAAGCTCTGCTGATTTTATCATCTAATCATGTGCAAGCTAAAATGCTGTTTTCTATTTTCCTTGCATGTCCCCCTTTTTTTTTTTTGGTCCGTCACGGCGCAAAGAAGATGAATGGACATCGTGGGGCATTTTTTTTTAAATAAAGGACTTGTCCCCAAGCTGTCTTGTCGTTTAACATTTTGACACTTTTTTGTACTTGTACCCCGTTACCATTTCACACAGGGGGAGGCCGGGATCTTGGGGTCCCAGATTCCGATAAGCCCCCGCCTGCAGACCCCTACAACCACCGGGCAAGGGTTGTGGGGATAAGGCCCTTCTCCCCATCAACATGGGGACAAGGTGCTTTGGGGGGGGGGGGGCTAGGTTGCGTGCTCGGATAAGGGCCTGGTACTGGACTAGGGGGGATCCCATGCTCTTTTTTTCAATGAATTTTATCTATATTGCCGAGACCCGAAAATTCATTACAGCTGCGATCGGTTTTAAATGACAATTTTTTCTTTAGAAATTTAATTTTGCTGTGGTACTGTTCTAAACACACGAAAAATGTGCCACTTTTATAGGCAAATTATAGACACCCCCCAGGCACGATATTTAAAGGAATATTTCATTTTTTTTGTTTCACTTTAAGCATTAAAAGAAATCACTGCTCCAGAAAAAACTTCCATTTAAAAAAAAAAAAAAAAATTGCATTGATACATGTCCCCTGGGGCAGGACCCGGTCCCCAAACACTTTTAAATGACAATAACTTGCATATAAGCCTTTAAAATTAGCACTTTTGATTATTCATGTTCGTGTCCCATAGACTTTAACAGTGTTCGTGTGTTTTTTGCCTGTTCGGTATGTTCTGGTGCGAACCAAACCGGGGGGTGTTTGGCTCATCCCTAGTGATCACATGCCTGACGAAGGGGTCCTGTGTGACTCCAAAACGTTGCACACTCCTTGTGTTGTTATAATGCGATAAATAATCCATTTGGACGCTAGTGTGCTGGCAAATATCTACTTTGTGACTTCAACCAGTATCCAGCTGGTTGTTGTTGCAGCACCCAAATTTTGAGAGCTTATCCAGGAAGGTGTGCCATGGGAATATGAAGTATTAGGTGTGGTGCAGATTCCCCCTGCTTCCCGGGCTCTCTTGTCCCACCCCTCCCTTTACACAGCAGCACTGCTGGTCTCCCTCCTCATCCTTTGCAGGCTGCTACAGGGCATATTTCAGAATAGAGAGTGGGGGAAGGTGCTGGTAAATATGTAATTTACAGGCCCCTTCCTTTTCTGACCGGTACTGATCACTCACTGTGTTCATTCATAACTGAAGCATAGTAAACACAGATTACTATGCTTCAGTTTGTAAATGAACAGGACATTGCTCAGCACAGAGCATTTCCCATTTATTCACTGTCCGTCTGCAGAGAAAAGCACTGGGGAATCTGTCCTCGGCCCCTTTCCCCATCTCAAAAGTGAGACGTCAGGGGTCTGCCCTCTCTTTCCAGTCACTGTCCCCATCACACTTATAAGTGCCTGGCCAAGGAGTTTTGTACTGGGAAGAGTGGAGCCTGATGGGGACTAGTTCCCCATCAGATCTGCTTTATGTTTGATTGACAGTGCACAGCAGTGGGTAGCCATTTTTATTTTTTATTCAGTCCAATAGTGGCTTTTGAATGCTCCCACTGCCATGTGCTGTCAATAAAAATTAAAGCAAGCCTGATGGGAAACTAGTCTATAAACTCCCCATCAGGTTCCACACACCCAGTGACAAGCCATTTTCCAAATTTTGGGCACTGCCCATATTTGGGTAATGATATCACCTGTGTTTCCATTTACATTTAGCTTTCAACTGGAGAATCTCCCACCTAAGAACTAAATGGGGCCAAGGATTCAGCAGTGTGCAGGAAGCTTTAACATACATGACAGATTTCCTGCGCAGGCATTGCCCAGTCTGAATTTTGCCACACCTCTGTACGCAGCTTGGAACTGTTCTTGATTACTGTCAGTTTCCTAATTTGAGAAATAGCAGTAATTCTTTATGAATCTGCAGCTGCTGTAGTGGCAGATTCTTAAAGTAGTGGTAGTAAGAACTACCTGAATGTGCTGAATGTACCAGTAATGTTACCGACACTGGCCAATGCTTGCCTGAATTATGAGCAGGTAGTTCTTAAAGTGGTTGTAAACCCTGTTACACCACTTGTACCTACAGGTTAACCTATAATAAGGCTTACCTGTAGGTACTGTAAATATTTCCTAAACCTGCACGGTTTAGGAGATATTTACCATATATGCTTGCGCCAACGTCATTGGCGCTTGCGCACGGAAGAAATGGCCTGCTCGTGCTGTTTTTGTTCAGGGCCTTTACCGTGACCAGCAGCTCCCGTGCGCATGGCCAATAACAGCGCCAGAGCCTGCAAACCCGAAAATAACTCCGGGAGACATGTCGCCGGTCACAGCGGTGTGCGGGGACCGCTGCAACAGCTTCGATCTAAGGTAAGTATTTCATAATAAGCTAGTATGCGATGTGTCAGGTCACCTGAGTCCAGGTGACAGATGCCCCTTATTGGGGTCTGGAGTGCACCGCAAGGTAGTGGACCCTACAGCTGACTGCTGCGGATGGAGCTCTAGGTAAGATAGGAGAGCAGGTACTCTGTAGTACCAACACGGATGACACTGGGAGCTAGAGCATAAGATTTCCCATTGCGCAGAATCTGAGAGCCAGTGGGTGTTTACCAGAGGCCCCTAGTGGTGGGGATGGATTTAGCTGCAGTCTGGCTCCAGGTCGGTACCCCTAGGCCATCCCAGCTCACGCTCATGGTATACACTGCAGGGAGGTAGAGAGGAAGCAGCAGACTGCGACAACAGTATAGTTGGTAGATAGCCAAAGGTTGGGGCAACAAGCAGGTAAGGATAGTCAGGAGATAGCCAAAGGTCGGGGCAACAAGCAGGTAAGGATAGTCAAAAACAAGCCAACTGGAATCAGACGTAGAACACACAGCAAGTTGCACATGGAAGCCAAACACACAATATTGATCAGCCGGGCTGGCTTGCAGTGCACAGGTTAATATAAAGTTCCCTGATAGGGGCTGGGGTGGAGCCATGCTTTGAGGAGAGATTACTTAAGCAGCCAGGTGAAAGGTTTTTTTTCGGTTTAAAACCACTAAGTAACTAACCCCAGAAAAGTACCGTTATCCAAACTAGGATTGTTTTTTCTGTTAAACGGTTTATGGAATAAATAAAAAACATTGACATGGAAGTAGATGTTGTTATCTATATACATCAAACTTCTATGGTAAAGATATTTTCTTTAGGTAACCTGCATTTGCTGCCAACAAAACAAGTGTACACACTTGGTTTTAAAAATTGTCTGTTTAAGAAAACTGGATGGAAAAAGTATTTGTGAATGCCATGTTTAATCCTCTCAGTGAAATTAACATGTATCTTTCTTGATACTGTTAGCAGTTAATAGGCATCTTGTTTTTATCTAGTTATTAGTATTGCAGCACTTGGGGCTGCTATTTACAAAATATAAAAGGATTAGTGTTTTATTGCAAGCAAATAAAGAAAATGAGCTCATGGGATTATGTTACAATATATATAATATATATATATATATATATATATATATATATATATATATAGTATCCGATAATAGACATGGGAGCCTTTTATTTGTAATCATGCTAAAACAAAATGGCACATTTTAAAAGTAACTGACATCATGCAGATTATTTGTGTAATTTTTTTTTATATGAAATTAATCAACCCCTATTGTGAAAACTGAGATAATGCATAATATATACTGTATATGATTTGTATCACATTGTTTAATAATGTTCTATGTTTCCTAAATTCCCAGTGGCATATGGTTCACACTGAATGTCTATTTCTGCATTGTAAGTATTCCATATTACAGCGTTTAAAGTTGAAATTTCAATCTTCAATCTTTCAATTACATTTTCGTTATTTTATTTTTCACCTAAAAATACCCTCTACTGTAAATGCACTGTAAGACAGGGCTCAAAATGTCAAGTCCTGAGCTACTAGCCAGGCCTTAAGGTTTACTTGCCACCAGTTGCCCCACCCCACCCCTACCATGCCCCGCCCCTATACACGACCTCAAAAAATTCTCATGAAATGACACTTAAGTGTTTTATGCAGAATTAAGTTACACAAATAAATATTAACAACAACTTTATCACCCGTGCCCATTAATGCAGCCTCACACATGTCCATCAACGCAGCGTGGCCAGTGCCCACTAACGCAGCCTCACCCGTGCAGCCTGACCTGTGTCCATCATTGCAGCCTCACCCTTGCAGCCTCACCCATGTCCATCATTGCAGCCTCACCAGTGCAGCCTAACCCATGTCCATCATTGCAGCCTCACCTGTATCCATCATTGCAGTCTCACCCGTGCAGCCTCACCCGTGTCCATCATTGCGGCCTCATCCGTGTCCATCATTGCAGCCTCACCAGTGCAGCCTCACCCATGTCCATCATTGCAGCCTCACCTGTATCCATCATTGCAGCCTCACCCATGCAGCCTCACCCGTGTCCATCATTGCAGCCTTACCCATACAGTCTCACCTGTGTCCATCATGCAACTTCACCCATGCGGCCTCACCCATACAGCCTCACCTGTGTCCATCATGCAGCTTCACCTATGCAGCCTCACCTGTGTCTATTATGCAGCCTCACTCGTGCAGCCTCACCTGTGTCCATCATTGCAGCCTCACCTGTGCAGCTTCACCCGTGTCCATCATTGCGGCCTCACCTGTATCCATAATTGCAGCCTTACCCTGTGCAAAGAGGGCAGCTGGATCATTATAGCGTGGAGGAATAGGAGAGCCGGCTTGTTCAGAGTGGGGTTTCATACCTCCCAACTTTTGAACTTCAGAATGAGGGACACTTAAGGTAGGAAGTGGCTGGCAGTGTGCGACACTCACCAGGGTAAAAGTGGGTGTGGTCAAACTCTTAACAGTGGGAGGGGCTTAATAGGTACAGAGTTTAGGAGAGCTAGATACAGAGTGCAGGGTTCTGGAGTCTGTTATGTACATGAAGGTGGGTTCTACAGTGTGTTATGCACAGGGTGCAGGGTTTTGTAGTGTATTGTGTACAGAGTGCAGGAGAGTTCTAGGCATAGAGTGCAGGGTTCTGGAGTGTGTTACGTACAGAGTGCAGGTTTATGGAGAGTGTTACATACAGAAAGGTGGGTTCTGGAGTAAGTTATGCACAGGGTTCAAGAGAGCGCTAGGTACATTTATCTTTTAACATCTCACTATTGCACCTCTCCTCAGCTATAACCTCCACACACACACACATACATACCACACACACACACAAATACAAACCCCCCACACAGATACACATTCAAAACACAATACCTCTCCTCTGCCCTCCCGAAAGCACTACCAGCTTCCACATGGTTATCTTTGTAAAAGTACCTTTCTGTAGCTGGCTCTGTCACAGCCTTGTTTACTTTTTCTGTGCACTAACTGTACACTCTTCTCATTTCCAGCTCCCAATCTCCCCTCCCCGACCAGGAAGGAGATAAGGATAATGATGCAGCTCACCCCTTCCTCCTCTACTTCTCTTGATCATGCTGCACTCACAGACCAGCTCTTCTCCCGCTCTCAGTGCAGAACAGGGAGGCTGCTATAGGAGCCGTGGGGGAGAGCTCAGCTGTTACTTTTAACGGCAGAAGCCATGCTGTGAGTTAGGGCTTCCACATGTCTGAAAAAAAAACCCGGTCAGCAATGTATAAGCGTGCTGTTTCCCTATACGCTGATTGCTTGACAAAGGGGCGGGTGTGAGTAGCAGTCCCGCCTATTCCCAACATCAAGGCTTTAATCTGACAGCTGCAGCTGCACAGAGCACATCCAGCAGATTTTCTGTCTAATCCCTGGCTGTGCTTGATATTTACACTTGCGCTGTAAGTTAATACATAATTAACAGATGGAGTGATGCGGGACTAAGTTCTTGTACAGCGGGAAAGAGTTATAAATGCCCCCCCACTCCCAGGTAGCCCAGCTCCTCGCCAGACCTAATTTTCCACTCGCAAAATGCGAGTAGCCGAGTGGAAAATTTGAGGGCTGCTGTAAGGTATAGCATATGACAGATAGCATCGCTCAAAAGCCTCCTGTCTCCCCTATTGTCAGCCCTCTCTTCCCACTCTGGGTGCTGGCCCCTTCAGGAGCACGTCTCTCTCTGTTTATCCACCGCAATATTAAGTCCAGGACCTTACTTCTGATAGATTAGTCATGACCCCTTGTAACGTGGGCTTTTGTCATAGAGGTAGAATTTGCCAGGAGCGGAAGTTTTAAATGCATCTTGAGCCATTAGATAACCATGCTCAGTCGAATAGGTCACAACTCAATACATCATAGGGCCCTTTAGTGAATCAAACTGTAATCTTATGACCAAAAAGTGTGGCAACATATCCATATTTTCATGTGCTGAAGGAATGTTATACTGAAGCAATATTACATACATCATAATCGTCTACATGCCCCGCATGTGGAAAGAAATCCACAGAATGAACCAACTCAGGAATTTCAGATGCCAAGCTACCCTGATAAAAAAAAACATGCATAACTGTCTGAGTATCCAAAAACCTATTGATGACATGCATCCACAATAAAATACTGCAAAAAGGCAGACTTATGCCTCATACACACGTAGGGACTTTTGCCGGCGGACCTAGTCCAGCGGACAATCCCGCGGGACTTTCCGGCTAGGTCCGCTGGACTTTCCGAGGGTGTGGACTTGCCCACACACGCACGGACTTCTCCAGCGGATAATCCGCCGGCCAAAAGTCCACGGGACTTTTGAAAATGAACGGACTTGCCCACACACGGAGCAGTCCGTTCATTTCGAACGTAACTTCAGGTTACGTAGCTAGCGTAGGCAGTAAATGCCGCCGCGCTAGCTCCGCAAGCTGGCATGGATTTAAAGGGAATCCCCACGCCGAAAAAACGGCGTGGGGGTTCCCCCCAAATCCATGTCAGACCCTCATCCGAGCACGCAGCCTGGCAGGCCAGGAAAGGGGTGGGGACGAACGAGCGCCCCCCCCTCCTGAGCCGTACCAGGCCGCGTGCCCTCAACATGGGGGGTGCCCTGGGGAAAGGGGGGCCGTGCGGCCCCCCCCCACCCCAAAGCACCTTGTCCCCATGTTGATGAGGACAAGGGCCTCTTCCCGACAACCCTGGCCGTTGGTTGTCGGGGTCTGCGGGCGGGGGCTTATCGGAATCTGGGAGCCCCCTTTAATAAGGGGGCCCCCAGATACCGGCCCCCCACCCTATGTGAATGAGTATGGGGTACGATGTACCCCTACCCATTCACCTAAGGTGTAAAATGTAAAGTACAAAAACACACACACTTTTGAAAAAATATTTTATTGCACTGCTCCGGGGGTCTTCTTCCGTCTTGGGGTCTCTTCTCGCCGGACTCCTCCGCTCTCTTCTGCTCTTTTACCTAGCTCTTTCACGAGGGGAGGAGTCCGGCTACCTTCTTCGTCGTCGCCGCCGTCGTCGTCTGGGGGTCTCGATCCGCCTTCGGGGGTCTTCTTCCGTCTTGGGGGTCTTCTCGCCGGACTCCCCCGCCATTTACCAAGCTCTTTTACCGAGCGAGGGGAGTCCGGCTACCTTCTTCGTCGTCGCCGCCGTCGTCTGGGGGTCTCGATCCGCCTTCGGGGGTCTTCTGGGGGTCTCTTCTGTTCTTGCGGCGGTCGTCGTCTTCCGCGCCGCCGGCGCCTTCTCCTTCTTCTTGTCCTTCTTGTTCTTCTTCTTCTTCCGATGTTGACCCGTCGCTGTCTCTGCCCGGAATGCCTGTGCCGATCTGCACTCGGACTTATATAGGGACATGGGGGACAGGGTCACATGCACATGGTGACCCCGCCCCCTTGTGTTGTCACAGTCCCGGAGGATGCTGGGACTGTGACATCGCAAGGGGGCGGGGTCACCATGTGACATGAGCATGTGACCCTGTCCCCCATGTCCCTATATAAGTCCGAGCGCAGATCGGCACAGGCATTCCGGGCAGAGACAGCGACGGGTCAACATCGGAAGAAGAAATAGAACAAGAAGGACAAGAAGAAGGAGAAGGCGCTGGCGGCGCGGAAGACGACGACCGCCGCAAGAACAGAAGAGACCCCCGGAAGACCCCCGAAGGCGGATCGAGACCCCCAGACGACGGCGGCGACGACGAAGAAGGTAGCCGGACTCCCCTCGCTCGGTAAAAGAGCTTGGTAAATGGCGGGGGAGTCCGGCGAGAAGACCCCCAAGACGGAAGAAGAACCCCCGAAGGCGGATCGAGACCCCCAGACGACGGCGGCGACGACGAAGAAGGTAGCCGGACTCCTCCCCTCGTGAAAGAGCTAGGTAAAAGAGCAGAAGAGAGCGGAGGAGTCCGGCGAGAAGACCCCCAAGACGGAAGAAGACCCCCGGAGCAGTGCAATAAACTATTTTTTCAAAAGTGTGGGTGTTTTTTTTTTACTTTACATTTTACACCTTAGGTGAATGGGTAGGGGTACATCGTACCCCATACTCATTCACATAGGGTGAGGGGCCGGTATCTGGGGGGCCCCTTATTAAAGGGGGCTCCCAGATTCCGATAAGCCCCCGCCCGCAGACCCCGACAACCAACGGCCAGGGTTGTCGGGAAGAGGCCCTTGTCCTCATCAACATGGGGACAAGGTGCTTTGGGGTGGGGGGGGCCGCACGGCCCCCCTTTCCCCAGGGCACCCCCCATGTTGAGGGCACGCGGCCTGGTACGGCTCAGGAGGGGGGGGCGCTCGTTCGTCCCCACCCCTTTCCTGGCCTGCCAGGCTGCGTGCTCGGATGAGGGTCTGACATGGATTTGGGGGGAACCCCCACGCCGTTTTTTCGGCGTGGGGAGTCCCTTTAAATCCATGCCAGGTCACGGAGCTAGCGCGGCGGCATTTACTGCCTACGCTAGCTACGTAACCTGAAGTCACGTGCTAAATGAACGGACTTGCCGATGAGCGGCAAGTCCGTTCATTTCAAAAGTCCCGCGGACTTGCCCACTAACGGCGGGATTATCCGCTGGACTGCCAAGTCCAGCGGATAATTTGAAAACAAAACTTCAAACTTTAGTCCGCCGTACTTTGGCGCCAAAAAGTCCGCCGGCGCCCACACACGAGGGGATTATCCGCTGGACTTCAGTCCAGAGGATAATCCCGCGGGATTGTCCCTTCGTGTGTACGCGGCATTAGACATCACATTACCAAAAAAATTACTAAATTATTTTCCTTGAGGTGATTGTAAACGTATTAGTGCACTTGCAACAGAAACAATTGAATACCATCCGTGATACTTTTGCACTAACATACAATTTTTTTTTTTTTTTTCCAAAAACAATTTTATTGAAGAAACTTAACAGCATACATGGTATGGTTACGGACAAAACCAGAAATTACAGCGTATTAACCAACAAGGTAGCTTATGACAGGCTGCTAGGTACGTGTGTACCTGTGGCATTTAAGGTGTATTAACAGATGCCTATAACGTGGTCTACTTGTACTTCTCCCCATCTCTAGTATCATGTAAGTAGTTGCACTCACTTCAGAAGCCAGGGATGGGCTCTTCCCTACTGTCCACCTAACTGTGTATGTGTTTCAGCAATCATTTTGGCTGATATTTTCGCATCCGCTCCTTTTCCAACTCATGTGCTACTTCCTCCAGAGAAAAGTAAAAGAAGAGAAGAAAAGAAACACAAAAAAAAAAAAAAAAAAAAAAAAAAAGAAGGGGGAAGGGGGGGGGGGGGGGGGCAGATTGGAACCAAGAGGGGGGGGGGGCATAGAAGGGGTGGGGTAGAAGGGGAAGGATGAGATGGACTAGAAGGGGGGGGGGGAAGGAGGGGAGGGGGGAAGGTAGTAAGGGGTATACGTGCAAATCCGTAGGTTATCAGGCAGAGAGGGAGTGGGACGTCCCACTAGCTACCCTCTCCGTCTATTAGCAGCCCAACGTTTCTATGGACTCCGGGTATCTGGTGTTACAGATACGTCTGGGGCAATGCGCCCCATAGTTTGTTCCCTAGGTCGCGTATCTGTCGCGGCGACCATGCTTGTGTTTCCAGAATCAGTCATTATTCTGAATCAGCATCTGATATTGCTGCGATTTTTTAAATGTGAGCCACGTCTCCCAAGTGGCTGTGAAGCTGTCAACTCTATCCTGAGAGGTGTGTATCAGCTCCTCCATCATCTCAACGCGATTGATACGCTGTATCCAATGTTTGATCGAGGGGGGGGACGTAGACTTCCAATGTACCGGGATACACATCCTGGCCGCATTGATCAAGTGCATGGCTATCGATTTGAAGTATTTTTTTGGGGGGATTTTAGAAAGATGCAAAAGGTACTGCTCTGGCGAAAATTCCAGGGGTAATGAGGAAGTGGCTGTAACCATTTTGTGGACTTTCCTCCAATAAGGTTGAATTAGTTCACACGTCCACCAGATGTGGAGGAAAGTCCCGGTTTCCCGTTCGCATCTCCAACACTGGTCAGATACTGAAGGGAAAATTTTGTGTAGTGTTTCAGGGGTTTTATACCATCTAGTCTTGATTTTATATCCATTCTCCTGAGTGTTCACGTTAAGGGACCCTTTATGGATAGCTAGGTGCACCTGATCCCATTCTTTATCTCCAATCTCCCTGCCCAGTGCCGCCCCCCAGAAGGCATGATCCGCGCGTAGCTCAGCATAGGGTTCTTTGAACATGGAGGCGTAAAGCGCTGATATTACATGCCCCTGCGGGACTGAACTTGAGCACAGTGATTCAAGTACCGTTGGTAATGTCGTGAACCCCTTCCTTCTCTCTGGGTTATCCAAGAAGTGTTTTAGTTGGGCGTAGGGCCAGAAGGGGAAGGATTTGGTGTTGGACGCTGTTGCCAGGTCGCGCTGTCGGGCAAACTTGCCCCTATGAAAAAAATGCTTTGCCAGCATCTCCGCATGGGGCCATTCCCGTGCCAGGAACGTACTCTCTAGTCCCGGGGGAAAGTCTGGATTGCCTCTGATGGGGGTGATTGGGCACTCAGGTGCCGTGAGGGCGTGTGCCTTACAGGCCCTATGAAACTCCTGAAGAGTTGCACCGATGAGGGGGTGTGAGAGCAGTTGGGTATTTACGTGTCTCCTGGAAAACCAGGGGAGAAGGCGCAGGTCGTGTCCCGCTACCGCTCCTTCGAGATCCACCCAATCCTTTTGGCGGGCATGGATTTTCCAGTCTACCACTCTAGTCCCATGTGTCGCCCAGTGATAGCGCTGCAAGTCAGGGAGGCCTATTCCACCCTTGGTTTTGGGAAGGACTAACTTCGCCCACCCGATGCGAGCCTGCTTAGAGCCCCAGAGAAAGGATCTACATAACCTTTTATAGGTTGCAAAGAAGCTCGGAGGTAACCGGATCGGTACCGTTTGCATTTTGTATAGAATGCGCGGGAGCACTGTCATTTTCAGGGCCGAGGCCCGGCCGAACCAGGACAGAGTAGGAACATCCCATTTTTTTAAATCCTGTTGTAGGCTTTTTAATTCTGCTGCAAAATTTTTTTCATATAAGGTGTCAAGCTTATTGGGAAGTTGGATGCCTAGGTACGTAATGGCCTCTGTCTTCCACTTAAAGGGGAAATTTGATTGGCATTGCTGGACCAGGTTGTTGGGTAGGGAGACGTTCAGTGCGAATGATTTGGAATAATTGATTTTTAGGTTAGAGATGTGCCTAAATTGTTCGAGGACTGGCATGAGATTTGGTAGGGATGTCAGTGGTGCTGATAGGAAGAGCAAGATGTCGTCCGCAAAGGCTGCAATCTTGTACTCCCTACCATGCACCTCGATTCCTTTTATGTTTGGGTTAGCCCTGATGCTGCGCAAAAGAGGCTCAAGGGTGAGAATGTATAACAGGGGCGAGAGGGGGCATCCTTGTCTCGTGCCGTTATGGATGGGAAAGGCGTCCGATAGGCGACCATTGACCTTAACTCTGGCTCTGGGGTTTACATATAGTGCCCCAATAAATGCACGCATGCATCTCCCCATTCCCAGAGCCTTCAGCACCTCATCCATATAGTCCCAGGCCACCCTATCGAACGCCTTTTCCGCATCCATTGCTAGAAAGAATCCCTCACGTTGGTTGGAGGTCAGCCAGTGATGCAAGTTCAGGGCTTTAATAGTATTGTCCCTGGCTTCCCTGCCTGGGACAAATCCCACTTGATCTTTTCCTATCCATGCTGGTATATGATGCGCTAAGCGCGTGGCTAAGATTTTTGCGAAGAGCTTTACGTCCACATTTAGGAGTGAGATTGGTCGGTAGCTAGTCACGTCCGCCGGGTCTTTCTCATTCTTAGGTATTACTGAAATGTATGCTTCTAACAGCGAGTCTGATGAGCAGGGCACAGTCGATAGTGAGTTGAAAGCTTTAAGGAAGCGCGGGGCCAATAGTTCTGCATAGGATTTATAGTATTGTGCCGTGAAGCCGTCTGGGCCGGGACTCTTGCCTGGCTTCATGGTCTTCAGGGCCTCTACCCATTCATCAGAAGACAGGGGAGCTTCCAGTTCCGCACAGTCTTCCTCTGTTAGGACTCTTGGGCAAAAATTGTTCAAGAATTCCTTCATCTTGTTAGTCCGGGCCTCGACCTCCCTGGGGCTGCCGGTCGTGTCATTTAGGTTATACAGTTTGCTGTAAAAGAGAAGGAATTGTTGAGCAATGTCCTCATTTTTTGTGTAGTGTTTCCCTGATTTATCAGTTACGTGGTGGACCGTGGAAGCCAGAGTGCGTTTCTGTAGGCATCTGGCCAGGAGCTTCCCGGGCTTGTTGCCCTGTTCAAAGAACAGCTTCTGGGACAAAATGTGGCGCCTGCGTGCCCTCCTGAACAGTTCCTCAACAAAGAGGGATCGGGTGTCTGCCAATTCTTGTGCTACTTGAGTCGCCCCTGTGCGCTTGTGTTGCGTCTCTAAATTGGTTATCTTGTCAGAGAGCGTCTGTATCAGTTTTTGGTGTTCCCTTTTTTTCCTCGCTGCGATGGCTAAAAGATGTCCCCGTATGACACACTTGTGCGCCTCCCATTGTACCATAGGGGTTACATCTGGAGTGTCATTGTTCTGGAAGTAGTCCTGCAATGTTTTCCTGACGAATTCTGCGTCTACAGGGTCTGCCAGGATGGAGGCATCCAGTCTCCACATTCTGGTAAATCCCTCTCTCTGTGGGAATTGTAAGGTTATTGTGACAGGGTGATGGTCAGAGAGCGTCATGTTTTCGATCGTGGCGCTTTTTAGGTATGATAGGTCAGCTTGGCGAATGAAAATGTGGTCCAGTCTTGAGTAGCGGTTGTGCGGAATCGAATAAAATGTGAAGTCTTTCTCTTGGGGGTTGAGTGTGCGCCATGTGTCATGTAGGGTGAGGGAGGCTAGTTGGAGCTTTACTTGGCGTAGCGCTGAGTATGGAAGTGAGGAGGTGCCTGTGGAGGTGTCTATAAGTGGGTCTAGGGCCATGTTAAGGTCCCCTCCCAATATCAGAAGGCCTGTCTGGAAAGCGGCTAGCTTTGAGATGAGGTTTCTAAGGAAGGGTACTCTGTTTGCATTGGGACAGTACACGTTCGCTAAAGTCACGGGTTTGTCCTTCCATGTGCCTTTCAAAAAAATAAATCTGCCTTCAGGGTCTATGAGCTGGTCAGTGAGGTGGAATGTCAAGGATTTGGCTAACAGGATAGAGACTCCTTTGGTTTTGGAATCGGGACAGGTCGCGTGGAATACTGCCGGATATCGTTTATCAGATAAGCGCGGGACAGAGCTTGATTTAAAGTGGGTTTCTTGTAGGAAGACCACTTGGGCTTTATGCCTGTGGGCTTCCGCCAGTACACTACTGCGCTTCTCCGGGACATTGAGGCCTTTGGCGTTTAGAGAATACACCTTGAGCGATAGAGGAGCTGAGGAGTGCACTGCAGAGGACATTGCAGAGTGATGCGTGTTCGCCCGAGGTCTATCAAGCTTCAACAGACGGAGAGGGTTCGGTCAGGAGGAGCTGGGTAGTGCAGTAAAGCAGCCCGTGTGTACAGATGGGATATGGAGGAGGAAGTGGGCGCACAACAAAGAGAGGCGCACAGGTAGCAGGGGGGGAGGGGGAAGGAGGGTAGAGGGTAAGGATTAAGGAGGGGGTGAGAGAAGGAGGCAGCGAGGAAAGAGTACGAGGGTGACGAGAGTAGGGGAGAGAAGAAGAAGAAGAAATGAAAGAAGAAAAAAAAAAGGAAAAAAACAAAACAGAAAAAAGAAACTTAAGGAGAATGTGATTCGAGAGACAAGAGAGTTGGAAATTTGAGTTGGTATCGTGGGTCACTCCAGAAACGGCTGGAGGTCCCTAGTTGTGGTTGTGGGTTGCCCTTAGTGTGGGCAATATGTGAAAAGAAGAGAGAAAAAATTTTTTTCCAGAGGTGAGTATAGTCCTGCTTACCCACCTAATGAGAGAACTATCGGGGTATGGGTACGGGGATAAACTAGTCCGGATCTGGTCAAGGGGGTAACCAGCCTCCCTGAGGTGGGAAAGGAGCCTAACACCTGGGTGGATCAAAAAGCCATCCCCACCCAAAACCTCTGAGTTGGGTTTGATCCTAAATAGGACAAACCTCCTCTATAGTAATTAGATCATACCAGTTGGAGCCGTCACCTGAGTTATCTCTGTTGGACCTTTCATGGTGTCTTCCCCCTCCCCCCCTCCGCTCCTTTACTGAGCGGTATACTACAGGGATTGGGGTTGCAACAACTCAAATAATCTCTTAACAAGTGTCCTAAACCATATGGACAACACCTTCAACACATCTTGTATGTGATTAAGACATATGAGACATATATAGCCTATAAGCGACAATATTCTCTGCGGCTTAACGCTTTAAATTATATATATATATATATATATATATATATATATATATATATAGCTATATATATATATATATATATATATATATATATATATATGTCATAGCATATAGCATATATATATGTGTGTGTGTGTTTATATAGATAGATAAAAAAAATATATATATATATATATATATATATTATTCTACCTGCATTTAAATGCTATTATTAATGTCATTTTTATATCACTTTTAATTTATTAGTAAATAAAATTTTGTAAACCCTGAAATATGGTTTTACCCATGGCATGTTCCATTAGGCTACTTTCACACTGAGGCGCTGGGCGTGCTGGCGGTAAAGCGGCGCTATATTTAGCGGCACTTTACCGTCGTTATGTCGGCGCTTTTCGAATGCTAGCGGGGCAGTTTTACCACGCTAATGACTGAAATAGGGTTAAAACCGCCCGCAAAGCGCCACTGCAGTGGCGCTTTGCAGGGGGGTTTGGAGCGCTGCCCCATTGTTTTCAATGGGAAGAGGCGCTTTAGGAGCGGTAAATACACAGCTCCTACAGCGCTCCAAAGATGCGGCTTGCACATTTTTGGACATTTTTCAGCATCCTGCAAGCGCTCTTTGCAGGCGCTATTTTTAGAACTTTAGGCCCCTTTCACACTGGGGCAGTTTTCAGGCGGTACAGCGCTAAAAATAGCGCCTGTACACCGCCTGAAAAAACCGGCCCCATTCACTCCAGTGTGAAAGCTGGCGGGCTTTCACACTGGAGCGGTGCGCTAGCAGGACGGTCAAAAAAGTCCTGCTAGCAGCATCTTTGGAGCGGTGAAGGAGCAGTGTATTCATAATTCAAATTGAAATCAATGGGACAGCGCGGCAATACCGCCGGCAAAGCGCCGCTGCAGCAGCGCTTTGCGGGCGGTTTTACCCCTTTTTCTGCCGTTAGCGGGGGTTAAAACTGCACTGCTAGCGGCCGAAAACCGCCGCTAAAACGTCAGTAAAGCAGCGCTAAATAAAGCGCTGCTTTACCGCCGACGCCACTCCCGCCCCAGTGGGAAAGGGGTCTTATACAGGGATTTATCAATTATTTTTTTATTTATGTGAGTAAATGGCATCTACAGATGCCGAAGGTCCCATCCCCAGCTAGGCCACAACTTGTGACCCCGGGGAGCATGGGAGCTCCGGCATCCGCAACCATGGGGAGGAGTAAACATAAAAACAAACATACTCCTCTCTATCCATGATCACGTTGTATTCCCGGCTTCTCTCCTGTGTGGAGACTCAAACATAGCTAACAAAAATTTCCAAGCTTGGGGAAACACCCCGCTCTGGTGATATTTAACATTGGATAACAGGAGCTCCAGATTTCCGCTCTGTGAGAGTGAACCAGAGCAGCTGGCTCCTGATTTCCAAGGGTGCACGTAGTTTCTGATAAGGCATAGATCAAATAAGTTAACAGTAAGATGAACATGGTAAATAACAGCATAACTCAAACAGTCATGTATTCAGCTAGATGCCTTTAGACAGGAGACAAGCTGCATACCTGGGCTGACATGCACATTTTAGACTACCTGACTCATATGTCCTCAAGTGTAAGTTTGCACTTAAATGCACCAGCACCTCATTGATTCCCATGAGACACAGATCAGCCCCTGTCTGCAGGGGAGAACTGTAGCTCCCGTGGGCAGTTCCGCACTTTCAACTAGTTGGCATTACTGTGCATCAAGGAGAGGTCCTTTAGTGGTGCGCTCAACCACCTTCTGGCTAGATTATTCTGTAGCTCCATGGGAGAAGCTATGCGGTTCCCAGTCAACTAACGTAATTTTTGGGATACCAAACCTTGCAAGCCGTCAGGACGGTACCACTAGAGAGGTTGTATGAGATAATGAGCTATTCCCTGATAGCAGGGGAACACTCCCCTCCATGTCTCGTGATACCAAGTTCTGGCACTAAACAACTTGCCTGAATGACGATCCTGTGTGCAAGAAGAGTCAGGCAGAGTCAAAAGTAGATTGGTCTCCCCAGGCTTTTGGGCATTACCTGTTGTCCACTTCTGAGGCGGTTGCCTGGTATTCTGGAGATTGACATGTCGGAGTCGCTTGCGTAAGCTGGTCTTTGCTCCGTGTTGGTGAGTCACCTCAAAGCTTGCTATCAGATAAAAAGAAGAAATAAGAAACAAACGAAAAAGAAAATGAGTCTCCTCTGTAGAATCAGTCGGGCCGTAGACGAATGGAGTGTCATCAATGAGAAACAGGTTGGTGTAAATTCTGCTAACTCATCAATTTGTCTTGCGCTTTAGCGGTCTGTTCTGCGTCGGACGGATGATGGGGATACACGTGGGCTCTCCTCAGTTTCCATGTCGCCTCGCATCCTCGGCGGCGAAGCATTTGAGAGTCTGCGTCTCCTCTGTCTCTGTCTTTGTGATCTCGGTGTGGCGTCCGGTTGTGTGGGGATCCAGGGGTCTGCTTGGACGAACGCACTGTACCAGTCTGGTACCTCTACTGCAGGGATTCCCAGAGTGTCGCAGAATGGCTGCAGGTCAGCTGGGGTTCTCAAGTGCGCCGTGCGATTTCCTGCAGTGGCCTGGAGGCAGAAGGGGAATTTCCACCTGTAGGGGATGCGCCTGTCACGCAGGGCTTGTAGCAGGGGACGGAGATCTCTCCTGTGTTGCAGAGTGATTGCAGACAGGTCTTGGAACAGTTGGATCCGTGCACCCTCATGTTCCAAGTGATCCTGGGTGCGTGCAAGTCGCAGTATCTCTTCTTTCTGGGTGAAGCTCACTAAGCAGCATACTGCGTCTCTGGGGGGATCAGTGTCTCTGCCCCTAGGTCTCAGGGCCCTGTGGCACCTCTCCATCTCCACTGGCGCGTCAGGCGGTCTGCCTAGCAGCGTGTTAAAAATCGCCCAAATGGTGGTCTGCAGTTGGGGGCCTTCTACTGACTCAGGAATTCCTCTCACCCTCAGATTTCGCCTGCGACCCCTATTATCGAGGTCCTCCATGTGCCTGTGCATGTCAATTAGGTGTTGTGCGTGCACACTTGTGACCTGCTGTACTTGGTGAATGGCCGCTCCATGGGTAATGGCCGCTGCCTCCACATGCTCCAGCCTTGAGGCTACTGCCCTGATGTCAGTTTTTAAATCTGATATTGCCGCAAAAAGGGTATTTTTGATATCCGAGGCGACCAGATGCAGGTCTGCTAGGCTCAGGGAGTGCTGGGGCTGGGCGCTGATCGTACCTGGTGTTGCAGCGGCTCCTGGAATGTCGGCCGCGACGGCGGCATAACTCCGGTCCGAGGCCTGAGATGGGGCCTGCGTGTCCGCATGCTGGGAGCGGAACATCGCCGGGATGTTGCGGCTGAGCTGCGTGGACGTGTCCTGTAGGGACCGGGTCACTGACGGGCTCCTCCCGGTCATATTTGCTGTGGTTTGGAGAGGCTGTCCCGCTTATTAATGCTTTTGCAGAGACTCTGGGTGGCGGAGCTCTGGGTCTAAGCTGCCATCTTCTCCCGGTGCTAGGCCACGCCCCTCCGCCGCGAGCACAGGGTTGATGACCACTGCAATAGAGGGTTAAACTAAGGCCCCTTTCACACTGGGGCGGTTTGCAAGCGCTATTGCGCTAAGAATAGCGCCTGCAAACCGACCCGAAACAGCTGTTGCTGTTCCTTCAGTGTGAAAGCCCGAGGGCTTTCACACTGAAGCGGTGCGCTTGCAGGACGCTCAAAAATGTCCTGCAAGCCGCATCTTTGGCTCGCTATAGGAGCGGTATATTTACCGCTCCTATAGCGCCCGGTCCCATTGAAAACAATGGGGGAGCGCGCCGAACCCGCCCGCAAAACGCCGCAATAGCGGCGGTTTGCGGGCGGTATTGACCCTTTTTTCGGCCGCTCGCGGGGGGTAAAAACACCCCGCGAGCGGCCGCAATGCGCCGCTAAAACGCCGGTAAAGCGGCGATAAATATAGCGCCGCTTTACCGCCAGCGCCCCCACCGCTCCAGTGTGAAAGTAGCCTAAAGCTAGCCATACAGTGTCTTTAAAAAGTATTCATACCCCTTGCAATTTTCCACATTTTGTCATGTTACAACCAAAAATTAATTTTATTGGGATTTTATGTGACAGACCAACACAAAGTGGCACATAATTGTGAAGTGGAAGGAAAATGATAAATGATTTTCCAATGTTTTTACAAATAAATATCTGAAAAGTGTGGCGTGCATTTGTATTCAGCCCCCTTTACTGTGATGCCCCCTAACTAAAATCTAGTGGAACCAATTGCCTTCAGAAGTCACCTAATTAGTAAATAGAGTTCACCTGTGTGTAAATAAATCTCTGTATAAATACAGCTGTTCTGTGATTCTGTGATTAGAGGTTTGTTAGAGAACCTTAGTAAATAAACAGCATCATGAAGGCCAAGGAACACACCAGACAGGTCAGGGATAAAAAAAGCTATTGTGGAAAGAAAGCCATACGAAGTCCTGTTTGCAGATTCCAAGAAGTCATGTGGGGACACAGCAAACATGTGAAAAAAGGTGCTCTGGTCAGATGAGACCAACATTTTTCTTTTTGGCCTAAAAGAAAAACGCTATGTGTGGGGGAAAACTAACACTGCACATCACCCTGAACACACCATCACCACTGTGAAACATGGGGACAGGGAAGCTGGTTAGAGTTGATGGAAACATGGATGGAGCCAAATACAGGACAATCTTAGAAGAAAACCTGTTAGTCTGCAAAAGACTTGAGACTGGGGTGGAGTTTCACCTTCCAGAAGGACAACGACCCTAAACATACAGCCAGAGCTACAATGGGATGGTTTAGATCCAAGCATATGTGTGTGTTAGAATAGCCCAGTCAAAGTCCAAACCTAAATCCAATTGAGAATTTTTGGCAAGACTTGAAAATTGCCTCAGGAGGGATGAATACAAATGCACGCCATACTTTTCACATATTTATTTGTAAAACATTTTGAAAACCATTCATCATTTTCCTTCCACTTTACAATTATGCACCACTTTGTGTTGGTCTATTACATAAAATCCCAATAAAATATATTTATGTTTTTGGTTGTAACATGACAAAATGTGGAAAATTTCAAGGGTTATGAATACTTTTTAAGGCACTATAGATGGAGCGATTTTCCTTCTTTCCTTGCAGGAAAGAAAATCACTTGATTCCCCCATTGACACAGCCAATGTTAATGTGGGAATCCCTTACATGTAGTCATTGGGGGTTATTTACGAAAGGCAAATCCACTTTGCACTACAAGTGCACTGCAAGGGGTAGATCTGAAATGAGGGGAAGCTTTGCTGATTTTATCATCCAATCATGTGCAAACTAAAATGCTGTTTTTTATTTTCCTTGCATGTCTATTTTCCTTGCATGTCCCCCTCGGATCTACAGTGACTGCACTTCCAAGTGCACTTTTAGTTCAAAGTGAATTTGCCTTTCGTAAATAAACCCCCATTGCGATCTCCCAATGGGGGAAGGGGGGCACTGTCCCCACCGGGAGAACACAGTAATTACTGCTAGCAGCTGTAATAGCTAGCAATAATCACATGTAAAATCCGACAGGCTGGTTGTACCCAAGTTGTTTGATTAATCAGTTTGGGTACATTCTGCTTGCCCATATATGGTTTGAATCTCTTTTTTTTTTTATCTTCATTTTTTTTTTTATAATTTTTTTGCTATTTTATTTTATTTATTTATTTATTTTTACATTTTTTTAACAGCCCAATTGGGGGGGGGGGGGGGGCTTTGGTGAAATGTCAGAGACAGAGATCCCCCAGTTCATTTTCCATCTGCACTGGACAGTAATGCCCCATACACATAATAGGACATTTTGGTGGGAAATTCCGACCGTGTGTATGCTCCATCGGACTTTTGCTGGCGGAATTTCTGCCAGAAAAATATTGAGAGCAGGTTCTCTATTTTTCCGACGGAAAAAGTTACGATCTGAAAGCCCGATCGTCTGTAGCAATTCCATCACACAAAAATCCTACGCATGCTCGGAAACAATTTGACGCATGCTCTGAAGCATTGAACTTAATTTTCTCGGCTCGATGTAGTATGTACAATACCACGTTCTGGACGGTCGAAAGTTCAGAGTACCGTTCAGAGTAAGTTCAGAAATTCCGCTCATGTGTATGGGGCATAAGTGAATAGAAGTGCTCTGTGCACCCAAAACGCTGCCTTGGCATGTCCCGACATATGGGTGTACACCAGGTACCCCTCTTGGGGATGGTGAACAAGATCCAACAGTGGCTCTGGTGCAGAACAGGTATAACTCAAATTAGCAAGTTTGGAGGAATACTTTTTAGCTTTCTGCTGATGATTTCTATCATACAGTGATGTCTGCCCTTATTTATGTGACAACAAACCTTGCTCTTTTTTGCTGGATGTCAGGGAGAGTAGTGAGAATAATATATTTCCTCTATTTGTAGACAATTTGTCTTCTTGTGCATTTATGGAGGCTAGGGTTTTCAGAAATGCTTTTGTGGCATTTTTCAAGCATTATGCATCACTGCATTTCTTCTAATAAAGTACTGTAAAATGTTTTATGATTATTCTTCAAGTTAACAGAACTAAAAAAAAAAAAAAAAAACTGTCTCTTTCAACAACCTCAATATCTTCAAACTAGTGCCTAGTATTTATTAGAAATATTATTTAATATTTATAGCCCCTTAGCAAAAGTCACTATTAGAGGTTTACATTTTTTCACCAAGGATTCTGATTGTTAAGTCAGTAAAGATATGAGATATGAGCATTTTTTCCTTGTTTGTTTTATGTTTTTCATCTTCTGTGAAGATAATCTTTTGTTATATAATTTTTTTGCTTCACATTTCCTTATATATTGATATTCATTTGATGTTTGTTTATTTTCAGTTTCATATGTGGCACTATAATCTTATGTGGATTTAAGTGAGGTCTATAAGGTCCTGAAGAAGCAGGGGTGCCCGTGAATTGCATTGACCTTATCATATTGACTATATGGATACCCAAACTGGGATTTTCTAATGATAGGTTCATTGTGTAACTATGACCTCATGTACTAATTAATGATTTTTTTTTAATGTTTAATTGTATGTGTCACATTGTTTTTATCTTTCTAAGAATAAAAATGGATAATATACCTTTGAAATGATTTGTATTTACTATTGGAGGCATACATAAAGTCCTGTGTTTGTTGTTTTTCAATTTTTTTGGTATTGGTAAAGATATGATTAAAAAAAAAAAAAAAAGTTAAATGTTGTGTGTGTGATGTTTATTAAAGTTGAACTGAAAGCTTATATAAAAGACGCAGACTAATGCAACTCTGTAATCAGTAAAGTGTATCTTTGGTCTAAATGTAAAATTACATAATTATTTCCACATTCTTTTTCAATTGTGTGACCTATTCCCATTATTCTGAGCCATGCTAAAGTTTGAAAACTTTTTAAAGAATCCCTTACAGTTACTTTCCTAAATTCTGTGACACATGTCCACTATGCCCTATGAGTAGGGAGCTTTTCTCCCAAACTACTGAGAAGAGGAGTTTTGAGAGGAATAGTCAGCACAGGAATAACTGTTTACAGGCAGCAAGGTACCATTGGATATGTAGTCCTTAAGATTTGAAATTGAACACCAGAGGAAAAGCTGCAAACATGCACGGAACCCAGGAAATTGAGGAAAAAGATGTCTAGCAGACACCAATCACAACCTGAGAGGAAAACTATACTTTTACTTATACTGGTTTGTCAAAACGAATTATCATTTTTATTGCTATTACAATGCTAATTTTATAAAAATGAAAGTATATGCTGTGACTATAGATCCCCTTTAAGGTATAAGAGACTGTACAGGGACTGAAATAGATTCAAATTAAGTCAAATTAAAGTGCTAACACTGCTTGCATTTACAAATATACATATAAAGAAGTTTTAAAGTCTCAAGACTTTTCACCTTAATACATTTTATGCATTAAGGTGAAAAACCTTCTGTGCTGCAGCAGCCCCCTAGAGCTCCCCTTTTTCTTACCTGAGCCTGATCGTTTCAGTGAAGAGAATGAGCCCAGCAGCTCCATCTGCTGTCTCAGGTCCTCATTGGATAGATTGACAGCATTGGCTCCCGCTGCTGTCAATCAAATCCAGTGACAGGGGGGGTGGGGCAGATTCCTGTTGTCTGTTTAATAGACGCAGCAGCAGGACTCGGGAGCGCGCCCGCATGAGTGCCCCCATGAAAAGCGGCTCTCCATGGGGACACTCTGAGGAGCCAGGAGCACCGCCCGGGGATCCCAGAAAAGGAGGATCGGGCCTGCTCCGTGCAAAACCCTTGCACAGAGCAGGTAAGTATGACATCTTTGTTATTTAAAAAAATAAATAAAATGAGCCTTTAAAATTACTTTAAGAATGTATTAAAGTAGAAATAAATTATAAGCCAACTTTTAAATGGCATCCATTGCCCCACATATATTTTCTAATATAATTTTTTTTTTTGTTAAGTCTATCGATGCATTTTTGTGACCACAAAGCCCTGGCTCTCTTTCAGTAGCTGCTGTGGCTGGTGGAAAGAAACAACAGCTTAGAGCAATGGATGCCAGTAGGAGACATCACCTCTCTGTGGAATTCAGCACTGTTGTCTGTCCTCCACATTACACAGATACAATTTTAGAAAATGTATGTGCTGCAAAGGGCAGCACTGTGGATGCAACATTTAAAAAGTGGTTTAGTGTTTAGCTTTTACTATACTTTATTACATCCTTGTCTGTCTGTTTATACTTGTCAGGGCTCTAGCCGCCCTGGGCACCCTAGCGGAGGGTGCGCGGGCACCTGGGCAGCCCTGGCCCCTCTGAGCGCCAGCGCGCGTGTGCACGCGCCCGCCGGACATGTGCGCGCACTCCCGTGCGCGAATAGCGGGCACACGCGCCCCCGTGCGCGTGCACGTGCACAATCGGCGCCGCTTTGGCGCCAGTGGCCCTATTTAAAGGGGACAGCTGCCTGCATGCGGCGCTGTCCGTCTCAGCTCCCACCTGTGTCCCCAACCTGAACCTGTCTGAGTATCCTACCTGTGACCCGGCCTGCCTGACTCTGCTGCCTTCTCCGTTCCTTGACCCCGGCTTGTTTGACCCTGCTTTGGACTGTGTTACTGTTGCTGAACCCCTGGCTTGCTTCCTGACCATCCCTCTGCCTGCCGTCTCTACCTGTCTGCCTTACCCGTTGTGACCCGGCTCGCCTGACCATCCCTGCTTCCAGTGTATCTGCACAGGTCCTTCGCTGCTGCCGTCCTCTGCTGATCTACTGCCGCTGCTGTCTGCTACTTCTGCCGTCTGTTGCTGCTCCTGCTGCCGGTCTGCCTCCTGGTCTTCTGCCGAACCTTCATCTGCAGACCTACCATCCGGCCAAAGACCTGCATCTACCCAGCATCGGCCACCTGCATCCATACGGACACTCCTACCCGCTGTGTTCACGGCTACGCTGTTCCCAATCCAGCAGGCCCTGAACCAGAGTTGTAAGAGAGGTCTCCAACCACCAAGTCAGGCTCAGCACTACCAGGTACCTAACAATACTGTAGATGCAAGCAGTGTAAGTATCTTAATCTGAATTAGTATCAGCCTCTTTTAGTCCAGAAAAAGTAGGCAATCGTGTGTGTTGAAATGCAAGGAGCATACTGATGTAGCACTACCCCCCACAAGGACTGGTTTCCCCACTCCTGCACATCCAGGCGACAAGTATTTTTCACTCCCATCCAGGCACAAGGAACAGTCTTTGAGCTTGGTCTTTTAGTTGTTTGTTAGGTTTAATAACTTGGATGGGGAATAGGAATGATGGGATGCCCAGCTTGACAATAAACAGGGACAATGTCCTCCCTGTGTACACGATCCTGAACTGTCCTCCTTCCTGGTCACTGACAGTCTGATAATAAAAAATGCAAAAGCTCTTTAAGGACTAGGAATTCTCAGTCATTTTAGGAAGTAGCACATTGGGGTTGATTTACTAAAACTGAAGAGTACAAAATCTGGTGCAGCTCTGCATCAGCTTCCAGGTTTTATTGTCAAAGCTTAATTGAACAAACTGAAGTTAGAAACTGATTGGCTAACATGCACAGCTGCACCAGATTTTGCACTCCAGTTTTAGTAAATCTACCCTAGTGTGTTGTAGGCTGCATAAAGGAGTATCTCCAACTCCACCATAGACACTGATCCCAGCTCTACTGTCTGTGGGAACTACCAGCCCACCTGGCTGTTTCTCCACCAGCCCACCTGGCTGCTTCCAATATATCCCAGGGCAAGGGATAGGAAAGGTTAAGCAAAATGCTGTCCTCCTTAAAGACTTGCTACATGTGACAGTCTCCTCTTTTGTGAATCCCTGGGTGTGCTGATGTACTCACACTGTCCTCCTTAGGCAAGATTCCTTTCAAACCACACTGCTGTCAGGATCTTCCCAAGCCAGCCCAAGTCCAGTCTAGAGGCAGAGCCCCCCAGACATAGGGGTCCCCTCCTAGGCCGACAGTCTCCTCAGCACTCCATCTTCCACCCAACTCCCCTGCTGGCATGGCTCTCCCATTGTTAAAGGCTGACTCCGCCACCCTGCCAGGCCCTCTGCCTGGGGATTTGCAAAGTTCCCTCAAGTATGCAGATCAGCTCTCCTGGCCTCCGCCCACTAACTTCTAGAAGTTTTTCCAAACTTTCAGATCCAGGGGGAGGTACCAGAGACCTGCATCCAGCCTTACCTGAAGTAAACCCTGACCCAATTTCAGACTCACAAGTTAACCATGAGTCATAAGATTGATGTGCCTGCACTAACACTAGAGGGTGCTACACTGATAGAAAAAGAGAGCTGAATGACATAAAGATTTGCTCATAAGTGTAATACTTCTCTATTCACTGTTCAGTATCAGGGTGGGGAAGCTAGGGGAGGGGAGAAGACCTCAAAGTGGGAAAAATCCTGCAGAAGAGAAAGATCATGCCCCCTCCCCTGCCATCCAAAGTTGTGCTGTGTGGTAGAACTGTGTAAATCTTAGGGCTGAATGGACAAAAATACTAATTCTTTAGGCAGGTGAAACGCTTCTTTATATTTGTCACCTTTGTATTTAGCAGTTAGTAGTCCAACTTTAAGTGGATGTAAACCCCAAAAAAAGTTTTTTGATGTCATAATGTAGAGAATACGATTTCCTTTCATTTGAGCCCAGTCTTGCCACACAGATTTACTCCAGCCCTGAGAAATCCTCTTTTATTGTTCAGTTAGAAAGATCTTGACAAAGTGCTGAAAACTTTGTCAAAAACGCCCCCTTGCTGTGAGTGACAGGTGATTTACATATCTCATGCACTAGCCTGAGACAGGCACAGATCACAGATCCACAGACCAGAGTGAAAATAAATTTATTCTCGAGTGAACAGCAAGAAGAATATAGGGGAGATGTATGTAGTCAGAGCTGGGCAGAGTAGAACATGCAGTGATCTGTTGATTGTTATAGTGCAGTGTGTGTGTCTGAGGATACATTGATCACAGGATGTGCCTCCACCTGTGCCTATTTGAAGGTCAAATTATTTTCAGAGCCATACATGCAGACAATTAGTTAATTCCAATGGGTTCACATAGTTTTTCTTGACAGTGTATGGTAAGCAGACTAGTGACAGACTAGTGACAGACCAGTAAACCTCATAGGATAGCTCCAACGATATACTGACTTAAGAGTCAATCTAAGTCTGTACTAATTATGACATTCCCAATATGGGTAAGTTTGGTTTTACTCTTTTCTTTATAGTTTTGACCTAGTAAAATATTGCTGCATATTTCCAATATAAGTACATTTGGTTTTACTTTTTTTTTTTATTTATTTTTTTGACCTGGTAAAATATTGCTGCATATGACTTTCAAGATTTGTTAAGTTAAGATTGTACTATAACATATCTGTGTGTTTTCAGTAATCAGTTATTGGTAAATGAATAGTATAGCTAAGTCAATACCTATTTACTAGTTATGTAAAAAAAAATATATGGTGTATTTATATAACCTATACTTTAACAGGTCCTAATATTTACAATGCATGTATTATTATGAAGACATTTATTCTGCACAGGTATAAAAATATACTTCACCATATGCTTAGGAGGATCTGAACCTAATTTAATTATATAATTATTCGTATATAGGTGAAGCACTACTCCCTCATTACTAATAACTGACATACAAACTACAAACAAAAATAGTGCAATACACAACATTCTCACTAATGCCGCGTACACACGAAGGGACAATCCCGCGGGATTATCCTCTGGACTGAAGTCCAGCGGATAATCCCCTCGTGTGTGGGCGCCGGCGGACTTTTTGGCGCCAAAGTACGGCGGACTAAAGTTTGAAGTTTTGTTTTCAAATTATCCGCTGGACTTGGCAGTCCAGCGGATAATCCCGCCGTTAGTGGGCAAGTCCGCGGGACTTTTGAAATGAACGGACTTGCCGCTCATCGGCAAGTCCTTTCATTTAGCACGTGACTTCAGGTTACGTAGCTAGCGTAGGCAGTAAATGCCGCCGCGCTAGCTCCGTGACCTGGCATGGATTTAAAGGGACTCCCCACGCCGAAAAAACGGCGTGGGGGTTCCCCCAAATCCATGTCAGACCCTCATCCGAGCACGCAGCCTGGCAGGCCAGGAAAGGGGTGGGGACGAACGAGCGCCGCCCCCCCCCTCCTGAGCCGTACCAGGCCGCGTGCCCTCAACATGGGGGGTGCCCTGGGGAAAGGGGGGCCGTGCGGCCCCCCCACCCCAAAGCACCTTGTCCCCATGTTGATGAGGACAAGGGCCTCTTCCCGACAACCCTGGCCGTTGGTTGTCGGGGTCTGCGGGCGGGGGCTTATCGGAATCTGGGAGCCCCCTTTAATAAGGGGGCCCCCAGATACCGGCCCCCCACCCTATGTGAATGAGTATGGGGTACGATGTACCCCTACCCATTCACCTAAGGTGTAAAATGTAAAGTAAAAAAAAACACCCACACTTTTGAAAAAATAGTTTATTGCACTGCTCCGGGGGTCTTCTTCCGTCTTGGGGGTCTTCTCGCCGGACTCCCCCGCCATTTACCAAGCTCTTTTACCGAGCGGGGGAAGTCCGGCTACCTTCTTCGTCGTCGCCGCCGTCTGGGGGTCTCGATCCGCCTTCGGGGGTCTTCTTCCGTCTTGGGGGTCTTCTCGCCGGACTTCTCCGCTCTCTTCTGCTCTTTTACCTAGCTCTTTCACGAGCGAGGGGAGTCCGGCTACCTTCTTCGTCGTCGCCGCCGTCGTCTGGGGGTCTCGATCCGCCTTCGGGGGTCTTCCGGGGGTCTCTTCTGTTCTTGCGGCGGTCGTCGTCTTCCGCGCCGCCGGCGCCTTCTCCTTCTTCTTGTCCTTCTTGTTCTTCTTCTTCTTCCGATGTTGACCCGTCGCTGTCTCTGCCCGGAATGCCTGTGCCGATCTGCGCTCTGACTTATATAGGGACATGGGGGACAGGGTCACATGTTCATGTCACATGGTGACCCCGCCCCCTTGCGATGTCACAGTCCCAGCATCCTCCGGGACTGTGACAACACAAGGGGGCGGGGTCACCATGTGACATGTGCATGTGACCCTGTCCCCCATGTCCCTATATAAGTCCGAGCGCAGATCGGCACAGGCATTCCGGGCAGAGAGAGCGTCGGGTCAACATCGGAAGAAGAAGAAGAACAAGAAGGACAAGAAGAAGGAGAAGGCGCCGGCGGCGCGGAAGACGACGACCGCCGCAAGAACAGAAGAGACCCCCGGAAGACCCCCGAAGGCAAATCGAGACCCCCAGACGACGACGGCGGCGACGACGAAGAAGGTAGCCGGACTCCTCCCCTCGTGAAAGAGCTAGGTAAAAGAGCAGAAGAGAGCGGAGGAGTCCGGCGAGAAGACCCCCAAGACGGAAGAAGACCCCCGGAGCAGTGCAATAAAATATTTTTTCAAAAGTGTGTGTGTTTTTGTACTTTACATTTTACACCTTAGGTGAATGGGTAGGGGTACATCGTACCCCATACTCATTCACATAGGGTGGGGGGCCGGTATCTGGGGGCCCCCTTATTAAAGGGGGCTCCCAGATTCCGATAAGCCCCCGCCCGCAGACCCCGACAACCAACGGCCAGGGTTGTCGGGAAGAGGCCCTTGTCCTCATCAACATGGGGACAAGGTGCTTTGGGGTGGGGGGGCCGCACGGCCCCCCTTTCCCCAGGGCACCCCCCATGTTGAGGGCACGCGGCCTGGTACGGCTCAGGAGGGGGGGGGGGGCGCTCGTTCGTCCCCACCCCTTTCCTGGCCTGCCAGGCTGCGTGCTCGGATGAGGGTCTGACATGGATTTGGGGGGAACCCCCACGCCGTTTTTTCGGCGTGGGGATTCCCTTTAAATCCATGCCAGCTTGCGGAGCTAGCGCGGCGGCATTTACTGCCTACGCTAGCTACGTAACCTGAAGTTACGTTCGAAATGAACGGACTGCTCCGTGTGTGGGCAAGTCCGTTCATTTTCAAAAGTCCCGCGGACTTTTGGCCGGCGGATTATCCGCTGGAGAAGTCCGTGCGTGTGTGGGCAAGTCCACACCCTCGGAAAGTCCAGCGGACCTAGCCGGAAAGTCCCGCGGGATTGTCCGCTGGACTAGGTCCGCCGGCAAAAGTCCCTACGTGTGTACGAGGCATAAGTGAAAAAAACACATTTCCATATACAGTGACAAGCAAAAGTTGAGTCCTTTGTGAACCATTTAACATATAATGGACCTGACCTGGACTCACCATCTTATATGGATCTTAAAGCGGTTCTGCACACATTTCATTTAGTAAATCTCTTTGCCTTCCAAATCAGGCAAAGAGTACTAAATTAAGTGTTTTTTTTTTTTTTCCACTTACCTTGTAATCGCTGACTTCCTTTCCTCTGTCTCTGCGGCGATGGGTGGGGTCTCTGCGTCGATCGTCGTCACACCGCACTGTCTCCTGGATCTGGTGTCATTGATCCCAGGAGTCAGTGCGGACATCTTCTGAAATCTCGCGAGATTTCGGACACATCTTCAGAAATCTCACAAGATGTCGGCAGATGTGCCGACATCTTGCGAGATTTCGGAGAATGTGAGCTGCACTTTGCCGTTACTGCGCACGCACGAGCTCGGCACAGTAACGGCGGTGCATGCTGGGCCATCTAAAGTGCCTGTGGGGTTTCACATGCCCACAGGCAAGATGGCACCCAGCAGGAAAGGGTTATATAAATTATTTTATAGGAGGAAAACCGGGAGCAATCAATTATGAAGATGGAACACGTGAGTCACCCAATTTACCTCCTAATCCTTAGCATTGTATTCCAAAAAAAAAAAAAAACAACACACAGTGCAGAACCGCTTTAACTATGCTAATATTAGCAAGGTCAAGTGTGTTGTTTACCCATGTAAGGGTCAATAATCATCTTTGGAAGAGTGGCTTTGCTCCCCTGTTTTCATCTCAATGAGTATACTAAAAGTATAGGACATAAATAAACATACAACGTAATACAGTTTTAATCAGTAATTTAAAAGTGTAAAGAACATCACGTAATATACATACTGCTCCAGCCATTTCCAGTTTCCCAGCATGTGCGCTCCTACCACCATACTCCACCCTACACATTACATCCATTATAGGAGGTGTTATTTATATGGCCATGTCAGACTTCATGCTCAGCATGCAAACCATGTTGCTTCAATTTTGCTCTCATCTTTTATAACAGCTTCAAAATTAAAACTATGAAAAGATTTTTACGCTATTATTTTAATGTTGGCAAGTTTAGCAATAGAACATATTAAAATGTGTCTCAAGTTCAACTTGAAGCTGCCAAACAGTTAATGAGAAAAGGCTTTTCCCATCAACTGCTGAAAATAATAGCTTTAAAATCTTTCATTGTTTAATTCTCAATGCTGTTGCAAAATTGCAGAATTGTAGTGACATGACTTGCATGTTGATCAAGGACCCAATGGAAATTGAGGTATGATAGGTCTACATGTGGAACACCTCCTGCACTGAAAATAAAGCGTAGGGCGGAGTCTGGTGACAACAGCAAGCATGCTGGGAGTCTGGGAATGGCTGCAGCTACACGGTGTGTGTATTATGTGAGATTCAGTTCATAGTGCATGGATGAAGTACACACATAAACATTATCCTGTGTACAATAAAGATTGGACTAAGAGTAGAGATCCCCAAATTCCCCTTCAAATTCAGATTTTGAGTCTGATGTAAATTATGAGCTAGTGCTAAGCAGTGGAACACTGACAGGAAGATAATCTGCCTGCAAAATGAAGGCATTCTGGTGAGGAGGCAGTGGCATCTACCAGCACTGCAGTGCCATCCACCAGCACCGCAGTACCTCTGCAAGAAAGGCCAAGTACCAATACCAGCCCCAAAGGGCTAGGACCCATGCCAGCCTTCCCTTTGCCCTTCAGAACCCCTTGAGGCCTCCTCCTAACTCAGGAGAAGCTAACATAACAGTGCCCTCCCCGAAATGACCCAAATTATGACAAGCTTTTCCAAATTCGGCCACCTCAAAATAATTTTTCTGAAAAATTTCCCCAGTTTACCCGGATCAACACATATGTGTGAATGAGTCACTTGTCAAATTTTGCGGCAGGCTGGGAATCAAGCAATTGATCCCCAGCAAAAGGGCCCGCTATGGGGTGAAAGTGTACAAATGATGAGCCACAGGGTATACATATGCCTTCATAGTGTACGAAGGGAAGGACACCCAGCTGCATCCCCCAATTGCTCAGACTACTTAGGATCAAGCGGGAAAGTTGTTTGGGACCTCATATACCCACTACTGGAGAAAGGCTACCACTTGTATGTAGACAACACGAGTCTGCCCCTGTTCCACAACCTTCACCGGAAGAAGACGCCAGCATGTGGCATCATGAGATTGAACAGGAAGGGCTTTCCTCAAAGACTCTCCAATATGAAGTTAAGAAGAGGGGAGATGGCGAGTCTGCAAAACAAGGAAATTCTGGCAGTAGAGTGGAGGGACAGAAGGACTGTCTACATGCTGTCTTCGATCCACAATAACACCTATGTGGAAATCCCCAGAAGGAATGGCCTCATCCAAAAGCCAACATGTGTCCAGGAATACAATTTGTTCATGGGGGAGTTGACTTCAATGATCAAATGCTCAAACCCTACCTTGCCACAAGATGAACATACCATCGGTATAATTATAAGATAGATTAAAGATATAATTATAAGATATAATTAAAGATATAATAGCAATTTACTTTTTCATTTGGCCATATACAACTCCTATATAATTTACCACAACTCCACCAAAAGCCCCCAACCCTTCCTTGGCTACCAGGAGATAATTATCACTGCCCTTATACTCCCGAATGGCCAACCAGAAAACATTTAATCCATTGTTCTTAGAAGACTCTCCGAGCGCCACTTCCCGATAGATTCCCTCCCAAACCAACAGGCCAAAGACTTCAGAAAAGATGTAAGGTGTGTACCAGTGGAGGAGTTATTAGTGTCCTTCCCATCCAGGCCTCTGCATAGGTGACTGTTTCCGCCGTTACCATACTTCAGTAAATTGGATGGAAGAAGCCTCTACCCCTGTCCCCATTCTGTCCTGAATGAGGCTCTACTTCTGCCTGCTGCCGGTAGGACTTACTGCCATCATGCCTTTGCCTGTCGTATGAACTGACCACACCACATGGACCATGTTCCTGCCACCTACTAGGACCAATATTTTGGCACTGCTGACAATATCGCTGCCTGCACTGACCCTGGACTGTATATGGACAGTATTCCTGCCTGTTGCCTGGACAATTGCATTCTCTGTTGCTACCAGTGCTATTCTTCTGTGGACAACTGCGCTACTAAAACCACAGGTAATATTTTGTTTACTCTTTGCTCAGCAGAATGTATTTTGGGGTGTAATTCTTGGTATGTGCATGCTATGTGTCCCTAGAACACATGATGGTGTTCCTTGCATGTTGGGCCTCTGTATGTGGCCAGGCTGTGTAAAAGTCTCACATGTGGTATCACCATACTTAGGAGGAGTAGAAAAATGTATTTTGGGGTGTCATTTTTGCTATATACATGCTATGTGTTGGAAATATCTTATAAATGGACAACTTTGTGTAAAAAAAAATGCGATTTCATTTCTTTTCCACATTTTCCAAAAACTTCTGGAAAAAAATTAACCATTTAAAAGACTCATTATGCCTCATAGATTATACGTTGGGGTGTTTGCTTTCAAAAATGGGTCATTTTGTGGGTGTTTCCATTGCCCTTGTGCTCCAGGGCCTTCAAAAGTGTAATAGGTAGTCAACAAGTTAATTTATGCTCCTAAAACACCTGATGGTACTCCCTGCATGTTGGGCCTCTTTATGAGGCTAGGCTGTGAAAAAGTCCCACACATGTCCGAAGTGTCCACCATAAAGTCATGATAAAAATCGATGATCGCCTCCATTACTAGTAAAAAAAAAATATTAATAAAAATGCCATAAAACTATCCCCTATTTTGTAGACGCTATAACTTTTGCGCAAACCAATCAATAAACGCTTATTGCGATTTTTTTTACCAAAAATATGTAGAAGTATACGTATGGGCCTAAACTGATGAAAAAAACATTTATTTTTATATATTTTTGGGGGATATTTATTATAGCAAAAAGTAAAAAATAATGCATTTTTTTCAAAATTGTCGCTAATTTTTTGCTTATAGCGCAAAGCCAGACTGGAGAGCAAGAAAAATTGATTGGGAATAAGATTATAAAAGCAGAGGTTCCTGTCAGGGCAATGAGGATGTGGGGAGTATGGATATTTTTAAGAGACTCTTGGATGTGCATCTTAACCGCTTCCCGACCGCCCACTGCATATATACGTCAGCAGAATGGCACGGGCAGGCAAAATCACGTACCTGTACGTGATCCTTTAAATGCCTGCCCGTGGGTTGCGTGCGCGCCGCCAGCGGCGCGCTCGTGACCAGGTCGGGAGCTCTGTGACCCCGGCCGCGGGACCAGCTCGCCGCTGGTGTCCCGCGATCAGGTCACAGAGCTGAAGAACGGGGAGAGGTTTGTGTAAACAAACCTCTACCCGCGCTTCCTACTCTGCCTGTCATTGATCGGCTGTTCCCGGTCATCGGGAAAGCCGATCAATGACGTCAGACGTCAGCCCTGCCCCCTAATGTAAAAAAGGCAACACACGTCACAGCCCATAACCCCTCCCCCCCCTAGTGGTTAACTCTTTCACTACAACTGTCATTTATACAGGAATCAATGCATTTAAATAGCATTGATTGCTGTATAAATGACAATGGTCCCAAAAATGTGTCAAAAATGTCCGATGTGTCCGCCATAATGTCGCAGTCACAATAAAAATCGCTGATCGCCGCCATTACTAGTAAAAAAAAAAAATATTAATAAAAATGCTATAAAACTATTCCCTATTTTGTAAACGCTATAACTTTTGCGCAAACCAATCAATAATCGCTAATTGCGATTTTTTTTTACCAAAAATATGTAGAAGAATACGTATCGGCCTAAACTGAGAAAAAAAAAAGTTTTTTTTATATATTTTTTGGGGATATTTATTATAGCAAAAAGCAAAAAATATTGCATTGTTTTCAAAATTGTCGCTCTATTTTTGTTTATAGCGCAAAAAATAAAAACCACAGGGGCGCTCAAATACCACCAAAAGAAAGCTCTATTTGTGGGAAAAAAAGGACGCCAATTTTGTTTGGGAGCCACGTCACACGACCGTGCAATTGTCAGTTAAAGCGACGCAGTGCCGAATCGCAAAAAGGGGCCTGGTCCTTTGGCTGCCAATTGGTCCGGGGCTGAAGTGGTTAAAGAATACAACATACAGGGATATGGGAAATAAGTATAGTCACTGACACACGTGCACCTACACAGGTTGAACTGGATGGACTATTGTCTTCATTCAACCTTACCTACTATGAAGCTATGGAACTATGAAAGTTTACCATTAAATAAAATAAAAATAAAACTCTCAGCTTTATACAAATTGGACAGTGGCACAACAGTTTAGTAGTATAGTTGGTAAGTTTCTTCTTTTTTGTTTGCACTACCACACTGCATTGTTTCCAAAGTTGAATAAAATGTAAAAAATGTCAAAATAGAATCTCCTCTGCTGTTTCATTGATGGTCACATGACTGCTCTCCTCCTCCAATCAAAAGCTACAATCGAGGAGAAGGCGGAGTGGGAGGAGGAGAGCGGTCAGAACGAGCAGCATTGCATGGGGCATTTCAGGCTCCCGTTTGCATTGGGGGTGATGCGAGGGGGCGGTGTGTGGGAAGGGGCTGGCAGTTGTATTTATTGAAGTATGGCAGCACTGTCCCAGGGCCAGGAAGGGCGGGGAGGCCGGCCCGACACCCTCCCAATGGGTGGCACCCTAAGGCAGACTGTCCGATCCCCGCCCCCATTGGTAAAAAAAAACATATCGGCGTATAACACGCAGGCACAGTTTATCCTCTGTTTTCAGGGGAAAAAGTGTGTGTTATACGCCGATAAATACGATAGTTGATTTAGATCATTTGCCTGTGAGCTAGCTCAATTGCTTTTTTTGCTTTGCACCAATGTTAGTAAAATAAAATAATAAAAAACGAATTTATAGCACCTCCATCCCCCTGCGTGTACAATCACACCACACGTGTGAAGTATCACCACGAAAGTCAGATCGAAAGCAAAAATTCTAAAACTAGACCTCCTGTATAAATATAAAGTGGTAACCTGTAAAGGTTTTTAAAGTGTCGCCTATGGATAATATAATTTACGTAGGTTGACGCCGTTCCCTTGGAATGCGCGATTATAAAGCGTGACATGTTTGGTATCTATTTACTCAGCATAACATTGACATTATATCATCATTATATCATCTTCCTTGGGTGAATGATTATCTGAATCAATATTTTTAGACACAGTTTCATATGCTATATCACCTGCTACATCAACCTGATCTCTAGTATAAAATCTCTTAATTGTTAAGTTTTGGATAAACCTGCAATGATAAATCTTCATCATGACAGGCATCTTGAATCAAAGGATCCATACGATAGTAACCCTTGGGGGGTGCTCCCTTCTTGACATAGCATTCCACATCTCTAGCTAACAGGCTGTATCTATTTTGTGTGGAAATGGATGCAACCAGAGACATATTCCCCTCAATATTATTGGTCTTGGGTGGAGTAATGTCCTGTGGTGTTCCCCCCATGTCCACCACAGTGGTTGAGATCAATAAGGATCCCTCAATACTTTTGTCATTGGCGGTAACTATTTGGCCTCCCAATTTATCTTCTCCGTGTGTAGTACCATTGATTTTGGGGTTATGTACCTATTCTGTTTTATTAAACTTACTGTATGTGTTTACTACACCAAACTCTCTTAGTGTCATTTTGATACCCACACATGGAATATAGTGTTACTATTACATCTGCTAGGTGGTCCTCCATGTGCTTTTCTTGTTTGGGACCTTTTCTGCGTGACTTTCCTGGTGCCAAGCCTGGTGCTTGTTTCCTACATAGCTGCTGGATGAATTCAAGCATATAATGACTATTATAGAAAATGAAAAAAAAAAACTGTGCTATTAAATAACCTCATAAGTGAAAAATGTAAGCAGCAAACCTCCTGTGAGACATATACACAGTAAACAAACATAAAAATATATTGGATCATGCTAATCAAACAAACATTCCAATTACATTTATAAACAGTCCAAGTGTTGTGATGATATGTTATAAACTCCTGGTGTCGATCTCCACCATCCACCACCTTGTAGTGATCTTAAACATCAGTGCCTCCACCAACAGCTTTAGCCCAGCCAAGGCCTTTCTCCAGATCAGGATCACCACTTGGCACCATGTTACATGTGAGGATTTCTCAAAAAAAAAAAAAAAGAGAATGCTCCACATGATGTAAAATCCTTTTAAAATTGGTTGAAATATAAAATATTGCACTTACAGCATCAGCTGAATACATGCGCCTTAGGTTTAGTGTGTCG
>CM053026.1:316571846-316603394 GCA_028564925.1 Lithobates sylvaticus
GTGGGAGGCGCGCGCGTGCCCACCGTGTAGCTGGGGACCCGATGCGCGTGCCCGGCGGTCGCGATGACCGCCAGGCACCCGCGATTGCCCGGTAACTGAGCAGGACGTGGATCTGTGTGTGTAAACACACAGATCCACGTCCTGTCAGAGGAGAGGAGGCCGATGGTGTGTCCCTTGTACATAGGGACACCGATCGGTCCCCTCCACCAGTCAGTCGCCTCCCCCACAGTTAGAATCACTCATATAGGGAACATATTAACCCCTGCAGCGCCCCCTAGTGTTAACCCCTTCCCTGCCAGACACATTTATACAGTAATCAATGCATTTTTATAGCACGGATCGCTGTATAAATGTGAATGGTCCCAAAAATGTGTCAAAAGTGTCCGAAGTGTCCGCCGCAATGTCGCAGTCACGATAAAAATCGCAGATCGCCGCCATTACTAGTAAAAAAAAAATAAATAATAAAAATGCTATAAATCTATCCCCTATTTTGTAGATGCTATAACTTTTGCGCAAACCAATCAATAGATGCTTATTGCAATTTTTTTTTACCAAAAATATGTAGAAGAATACGTATCGGTCTAAACTGAGGAAAAAAATTGTTTAAAAAAAAAAAAAAAATTGGATATTTATTATAATAAAAAGTAAAAAATATTGCGTTTTTTCAAACTTGTCCCTCTTAATTTGTTTATAGCGCAATAAATAAAAACCGCAGAGGTGATCAAATACCACCAAAATAAAGCTCTATCTGTGGGGAAAAAATGATAAAAATTTATTTGGGTACATCCTTGCATGACCGCGCAATTGTCATTCAAAATGCGACAGCGCTGAAAGCTGAAAAATGGCTTGGTCAGGAAGGAGGTGTTCGTACCTGGTAGGCAAGTGGTTAAGTAAATAACTCAACACCAAGTTTACTATATGGACCCCTTATGTATTTGTACATGTTGATCATATGCCCTCCACTAATTTCCTCTTCTCAAGAGAGAGTAAATTCATATATCGTTTCTTAAGGACAAACGGCTTTCTATTGCCAAAATGAACCTGCAAAAATAATTTTAGTTTCTGTCCAATCTAAAGACAAAACTAAATTACAAAGCAAAACCAATGTTTTTTTAGCTTTTGTTAGGGTTATTTAAAGTCAGTGTCATGTAGATAAAAAGTGTACATTTTCTATTGTGCTTGTCCTATTTACATACAGTTTTGGTAAAAAAAAAAAAAGCATAGTAAAGGCATTTACAAATTAAATAATAAATAATTTGTGTAAAAAACACATTTACGTAAGACTAGTAATGAATGGGGTCATGCATGTACAAATGTGGAGCCTGAATATTTGTGGTGAACCCTCTCTGTGCCACCTGTGAGACAAAATGGAAGATAACTGTGTCCCATCATACTCTACATGAAGCAATCATCTGCACTAAACTCAACTCCTCTCAGACATCACCCTGGACCATGATCCCATCAATAAAACCATCAATAAAAAGAGAAAGCATCCAAACAAGCTCCCTAGAATGAACATCCTGACAACTGCTTGGACCAATATGTCACTGGTAAGCCTGAAAAGTAGTGATGCTGTTGACAGTATAATAGGAGACTCTGGTGCCTTTCTAGTGCAATCTACTGACACCCTTAAACTCCAGGACCACCCTTCTGACATTCTAGACAAATCCCAAAGCATGTTTCACAAGGCCCTGGATCCCACATTCAAGCTTATTGCTGAACAGCTTATAGGGGAAATCAGGGATCTGGGCAACAGCATTCCCCTGGGCTTTCTAGATGCTGATTCTAATCAGCATCCACCTAATGCTGATTTTTGGAGTACAGTACAGGACACAGGCTGCATTGTAGATGACTGGGTTATATATGGCTACCTTCAGGTGATTGGACACTGGCAAACAGAATTATCAGGACCCCCATAAAACTCCTCTCACTGACAGTTATCCTCATTTTTTAGCAAGCGATAAGGATTATCAGAGATACTCCAAAAAATGTATTTTACAGGTCAAAAATCCTTTATTATTGACCTATACAGTACAAGACACCTGCAGAGTTGTAGGTGACTGGGATGTCAAAAGACAATATATATATATATATATATATATATATATATATATATATATATATATATATATATATAATCAGGGGTGTGCAAAATAGCAAATGACACCTATAGGCACACCAATCAAGACAAAAGAAGAGTTTAGGACTCTAACTAGATGGCTACTAGAAGAACTTTATGGCTGAAACCGGCATCAGCAGAAGCTTCGAAAATCCACCTGGCAAACGTGAACAGAAGACTACCTTACAAATCTGTGAAACAGATGCTTGGTGCTGAAAAGCTTGAGAAAAACCCACAAATCTGGTGGATAGGAATCCCAATAAGCGTATAGTGATTGGTTTGAGCAAAAGTTATAGCGTCTACAAACCAGTGGCAGCTGGTGAAGTTTTAGAATGGGGTGCCAGACCCCGCCCTTGCTTTGTGACCCCTCCCACTTCACATAAGCCCCACCCCTTATATAATTCACCAACTCCGTCCCCTGTATTCCACTTGCTTCCACCTATAGTGTCAGGAGTATACAGCTCAGCATCACAGGACAGAGTATACAGCTCTAGAATCACAGGCCACAGTATACAGCTCAGCATCATAGGACAGAGTATATAGCTCAGCCTCACAGATCAGGGTATATAGCTCAGCCTCACAAATCAGGGTATATAGCTCAGCCTCAGAGATCAGGGTATATAGCCCCGCAGATCAGAGTATATAGCATCACAGATCAGGGTAGCTCAGCCTCACGTATCAGGGTATATATCCTCACAGATCAGGGAATATAGTCTCACAGATCAGGGTATATAGCCTCAGAGATCAGGGTAGCTTAGCCTCACAGATCAAGGTATCTCAGCCTCACAGATCAGGGTAGCTCAGTCTCACAGATCAGGGTATATAACCTCACAGATCAGGGTATATAGCCTCACAGATAAGGGTAGCTTAACATCAGAGATCAGGGTAGCTCAGCCTCACAGGTCAGGGTATATAGCATCACAGATAAGTGTATATAGCCTCACGGATCAGGGTATATAGCCTGACAAATCAGGTTAGTTCGGCACCAACAGCATCCCCCCGGCTCGCGGCACTGACAGTATGACAGCATCCACCCGATGCAGGACTTGCGGCACTGACAGCACCTCCTCCCACGGGAGGCAGGCACTTACCGCCGGGCTGTGGTGTCCTGTCCTCTATGAGTCCTCCTGACTGTGTCTCCTCCAGAACAGCAGCAGCAGAGGAGGTGTCCTTCATAAAGTCCAGCGCATGTCTCCTCTGCTCGTGCATCCTCTTCCTAAGTGCCAGCATCCAATAGGATCGTCTGGCGATTTGGCCAATTGGGAGACAGGTCTGATGACCAGCCTCCTGATTGGCAGGAAGGAACATTAGTGTGAAAAATAATAAAAATGTATTTGTTATCAACACACAATTGGGTGGGATAGGGGGGCACTCTTTGTGACCCGCGCCGACCCTATTTTGAAGCCTATTAGAGCCTCTGGCTCTAATCAGGTGCTTTAAAAAAGTACACCCCCGCCATAGGAATCCATGCACCCGCTGTCTTGAAAGGGGCCGGGTGCATGTATAGGAAGGCGGTGGCAAGGATAGTGGGGGCACCCTTCCCCCCTAATGCATGGGCCACCACTGCTACAAACTATGGTATATGCTGTATACTGGAATTTTACGCAGCTTTTACCTGTTAACTGCCTATCACATTTCTTGAGGTGCTAAAATGCCAGGGCAGTACAAACCTCCCCCAAAATGACCCCTTTTTGGAAAGTAGACACCCCAAGGAATTTGCTGAGAGGCATGTTGAGTCCATGGAATGTTTTCTTTTTTGCCACAAGTTTTTGAAAAACGACAAAAAATATATATTATTTTCTTTTTACACAAAGTTGTCATTTAAATTATATAGTGCTCACACATGCCATGGAAATACAGTTGTGCTCATAAATTGACATACTCTGGCAGAATTTATGATTTATTAGACATTTTTCCGAGAATATGAATGATAACACAAACATTTCTTTCACTCATGGTTAGTGTTTGGCTGAAGCCATGTATTATCAATCAACTGTGTTTACTCTTTTTAAATCATAATCACAACAGAAACTACCCAAATAACCCTGATCAAAAGTTTACATACCCTGATGATTTTGGCCTGATAACATGCACACAAGTTGACACAAAGGGGTTTGAATGGCTATTAAAGGTAACCATCCTCACCTGTGATCTGTTTGCTTGTAATTAGTGTGCGTGTATAAAAGGTGAATGAGTTTCTGGACTCTGACAGACCCTTGCATCTTTCATCCAGTGCTGCACTGACGTTTCTGGATTCGGAGTCATGAGGAAAGCAAAAGAATTGTCAAATATCTGCGGGAAAAGGTAGTTGAAGCGTATAAAACAGGAAAGGGATATAAAACTATATCCAAAGAATTGAGAATGCCAATCAGCAGTGTTCAAACTCTAATCAAGAAGTGGGAAATGGAAAAACATGTGGTGTGGCTGTTTCAAGATGCACAATAAGGAGGCACTTGAAGAAAGATGGTCTGCATGGTCGAGTCGCCAGAAGAGAGCCATTACTACGCAAATGCTACAAAGTATCCCGCTTTCAATACGCTAACAGCACAGAGACAAGCCTTAAACCTTATGGCACAAAGTAATTTGGAGTGCTTAGACCAAAATTGAGCTTTTTGGCCACAACCATAAACACTACATTTGGAGAGGAGTCAACAAGGCCTACGATGAAAGGTACACCATTCCTACTGTGAAACACTGAGGTGGATCACTGATGTTTTGGGGTAGTGTGAGCTACAAAGGCACAGGAAATTTGGACAAAATTGATGGCAACATGAATGCAGTATGTTATTAAAAAATACTGGAGGAACATTTGCATTCATCAGCCAGGAAGCTACGCATGGGATGTACTTGGACATTCCAACATGACAATGATCCAAAACACAAGACCAAGTTGATCTGTCATTGGCTACAGCAAAATAAAGTGAAGGTTCTGGAGTGGCCATCTCAGTCTCCTGACCTCAATATCATTGAGCCCCTTTGGGGAGATCTTAAACGTGCAGTTCATGCAAGACATCCCAAGAATTTACAGGAACTGGAGGCTTTTTGCCAAGAAGAATGGGCAGCTTTACCATCTGAGAAGATAAAGAGCCTCATCACAAATACCACAAAAGACTTCAAGCTGTCATTGATGTTAAAGGGGGAAATACACGGTATTAAGAACTGGGGTGTGTCAGACTGACACACAGCACCACTGATTGCCGGGCGGGCGCACACCGGCATGTTATCCTGCTGGACGCCATATGACGTTCAGTCAGGATAACAGAACCACTGCCCAGCTGTCATTCTGCTATAGGCTGGATGGGAAGTGGTTAAAAACGAAATAAAAATGGTGCTGTTTATATTGGGCAAAACCGAAGTGATGAAATGGTAGTAGCTTACGGTTTCTTAGGCCATAGAGATGGTTGGAGCCGCTCCGGAACCAACGGCTGCATTCTCGTGGGACAGGAGAGCCTGAGAAAAGCGTGGAAGGTGGCGGGGTGACGTCCCCTCCCACTGCTTGTAAATGCAATCTAACGACTAATTAGCCTGCTGGGATTCCTTTTACATGTAAAACAATAACAATTAACAAGACGATGCCTAAACCTGCAGGTATCATCCCAGTATAACCTCTTAAAGTGCACTGATGTACCAGTACATTTCTGGTCCTTGTTGGGCATTAATTGTAGTGTTCTTTTTTTTCATGCAGCCTGTGGGCTGAACGAAAAAAGAGAACCTAACAGATTACTCCATTCATACTGCTCGATGTGGATGAAGCAGTCTCTGCCAGAAAAAGTATGTGGTATGCCCACCATTAGAATATACCACCCTGCATTCACCTACTTCTAATGATGGACATGCACGCAATGTTTTTTTTCCTTCAGCCCACCTAACAGATTACTCCATTCACATTGATCGATGTGGATGAAGAAATCTCTGCCAAGAAAAGGGAAAAAAATATATATGCTGAAGCATAGGGGCGATCTGCCCACTGACCACCCCAGCCCACATGCTTCACGATATACGCTCTTTTTTTTAACTGCAGTGGAGAAATCTCCTCCAGTGCTGCAATCACTGACGTATGTATTCTAAAAGCACACCCTGTTGCTGTCAGAATAAACAGATCAGTGCTGCAGCTGAATGGCTTTCCTTCAAAGCAAATAATGGTTAACAATAAAACACAGTAACAACAGAACATTAACTCAATAAAACAACTATTTTTGGCTTTTTTATTTCTTTATGTTTTTTTTACTTTTGTAACAGTAGAAAACTGCAAATGTTCCAGGCTAGGGTCTCTCAAAATGTGACAGCCAGTTTCCTGACTATCTAACATCTTTTAAAACGCTGTGCGAACATGAGCCCTAGACTGTGTTGTTCTGTACCCTAAACTAATACTCCACTGGTGTGTGGTAGCAACGGAAACCGTCCTTGAGGCAGAGATCCGGTTGGCCAGGACAGGAGGGACAAAGATAGTGGGTGTCACGCCTTTATCCATATCTACTACAGACACATCTTTTTCAGGTGCTCTTTGGGTCGGTGTACCAGGTAGGACATCAGGAAAACGCCACTCATGCAACCGGCTCACTGCATCTGGATTGCGAAATTGGGCTACAGCACTTTCTGCATACAAAAGGGTTGTGATGATCTCTTCCTGCAATTTTAGGAAGGATCCACTTCTTCCTGACGCTTTGTATAGTACAAAAGCATTGAACAAAAGCCAATTGGAACAAATATACAGACATTTTCTTGTACCAGCGCCTGGAAATTAAGTACGGCGCCATTATCTGGTCATTGAAGTTCACCCCTCCCATGTTAGGGTTTTAGTCATGGACTCAGATGGGCTTCTCAACAACACCAGTTGCCGTTGCAATTTGGACTGTCGTATCTGCGTGAATGGAAGACAGGACGAAAACATCCCGTTTGTCCTTCCACTTCACTGCAAGCAATTTATTAGTTCTCAAGCAGGCTCTCTCCCCCATCTACAGTAAGTCGGGTATTTAGAAGCCGCTGGGGAAGCGCTTGTATAAAAACTGTCCATGTACAAATGGTACCCTTTACCGAACAAAGGAGACACCAAGTCTCAAACAATCTTGCCACTGCTCCCTATGTAGTCTGGGCAGTTGCGGGGATTCACATAACTATCTTTTCTCTCGTAAATCAGAAAACTCCATGTATAGCCTGTTGCCCTCTCACAGAGCTTATACATTTTGACCCCATATCTGTCACGCTTGCTGGAGAGAAGCTGTTAGAAAGCAAGGCTGCCAGAAAAATTAACGAGGGACTCATCTTTGCAGAAAACTTATTGGGGCATATACAAGTCTGCAAATTTTGGGTTAAAATGATTTAAGAGGAGCTGAATTTTATGAAGCCGATCATATTCAGGGCCCCCCGAGGATGGATGACACAGTTCATTATCTATGAAGTGCATAAACCACATTATATTCTTGTATCTATGCCTGGCCATGACTGCAGAGAACATGAGCATATGATGAATTGGGTCTGTGGACCAATATGTCCGCGACTCATTCTTTTTAGTAAAAAGGAAAATGTTGGGACTTTGTATGAGACCTTGACTATCCAGTGCATAGGTCTCCATCCCTAATATATTGGAAAAGAAGGGGAAATGGGGGACATCAGGGGCATGGGGACTTTATATGAAACACACTACTCGGGTAAGGTGAGAGCTTGGTACAATGTATGTGATGTTCAGTAGTGACCATGATGAGCGTACTGTATTATTAAATATATCTTTAATTAAATATATGAGTATCATACAGAGTAGATAAGACATAAATAGTAACATCATTTTAAAAATAGTGATTAGTAGCATGGTAGACAATAAGACATATGATACAGTAGATATCGACAGTACACACAAAAGAATGGGCACAAACATCATGAACATGTAATTGCTGGCTCAACTTGATATACCCATGGTGTAAACATGGATACTGTGACATGACATCAAATATGGAAGCTCTACGCGTTTCGTGGATTGTATCCACTCATCAGGAGCAGCTACATGGGAATACCTGTAATGAACATTAAGTAACTAATTTAGTAATAGTTAATTAATACAGGACGAGAAGGAGCAACAAAGTGGTCCTCTCACTTTTACCTGTAGGAATGTAGTATAGGTAGTACAGAGCTGATGGGTAGTGAAAATATCGTGATGTGTTGCACCGGGGGATGAATGACCATGCCCCCGGGAGCTGAGGCGGCAACAGAGGCAACAGCAGGATCAACCCCTCCAGAGACAGAATCGAAAATAGCCAAAATTCCCCTTCCAGTACTGTAATACTGAGTGTAGGCCATATATGTACACTGTGGTAATGACACGAAAAATCAAAAATGAGCATGTGAGCATAGTAACACAGACCGTGTGAGCGGGAAATGAGGGACAAGGGGAGGGAAAGTGGTGAAAGGGAAAGGATAGGAAGTGGGGAGACTGGTGCAGAGTAGACAACTCCTAAGATAGGACAAGTGAAGGGTAACAGCCCCCCGGGGGGGAACATGGCACCACAATGCCGGTTATGTGTTTGCATAAGTGAGAAGAAGAATTATATAAATAAATATGGTGATAACCATGGGGTGTGTGAGACCAGAATGGGTGATAGAGTGGAGGTTACCTGCCATCGAACAATGTGCCGCCAACGTCACGCTATAACGTGCTCTGAGGGGGGAGGCGATACACACAGGCGGAAAACCGCCTATATGTAGACACCTAATCCACCGTCAGTGTATGCACGCAGATGGTAAACTAGCACGTCGGCACGCGGCGTCAACTTGACGTCAGTCGTGCGTGCGTGTAGGGCGTGGCGTCGACGCGCAGCGGGTACACGCCCCCCACGTCCCGCAATCGTGGGAATGAGGGGGTGGGGAACCGACACGGTGCGCGTCGCAGCTCCCGGAAGTAAGCAAACACAAACCCCCGGCGCTGTGACCACAATCAACATAAAAACAAAATAGCAAAGCAGGATATCCCAATATTGCCAAAAACCTAAGTTGGCGCTTGATGTAAAGCAGCAGTAGTCCATGGAATAAAAACAGTAGATGAGAGTGTGTTTCCATCCCTAATAGATTTGAGAAAAAAGAAAATGTTGGGACTTTGTATGAGACCTTGACTATCCAGTGCATAGGTCTCCATCCCTAATATATTGGAAAAGAAGGGGAAATGGGGGACATCAGGGGCATGGGGACTTTATATGAAACACACTACTCGGGTAAGGTGAGAGCTTGGTACAATGTATGTGATGTTCAGTAGTGACCATGATGAGCGTACTGTATTATTAAATATATCTTTAATTAAATAAATGAGTATCATACAGAGTAGATAAGACATAAATAGTAACATCATTTTAAAATAGTGATTAGTAGCATGGTAGACAATAAGACATATGATACAGTAGATATCGACAGTACACACAAAAGAATGGGCACAAACATCATGAACATGTAATTGCTGGCTCAACTTGATATACCCATGGTGTAAACATGGATACTGTGACATGACATCAAATATGGAAGCTCTACGCGTTTCGTGGATTGTATCCACTCATCAGGAGCAGCTACATGGGAATACCTGTAATGAACATTAAGTAACTAATTTAGTAATAGTTAATTAATACAGGACGAGAAGGAGCAACAAAGTGGTCCTCTCACTTTTACCTGTAGGAATGTAGTATAGGTAGTACAGAGCTGATGGGTAGTGAAAATATCGTGATGTGTTGCACCGGGGGATGAATGACCATGCCCCCGGGAGCTGAGGCGGCAACAGAGGCAACAGCAGGATCAACCCCTCCAGAGACAGAATCGAAAATAGCCAAAATTCCCCTTCCAGTACTGTAATACTGAGTGTAGGCCATATATGTACACTGTGGTAATGACACAAAAAATCAAAAATGAGCATGTGAGCATAGTAACACAGACCGTGTGAGCGGGAAATGAGGGACAAGGGGAGGGAAAGTGGTGAAAGGGAAAGGATAGGAAGTGGGGAGACTGGTGCAGAGTAGACAACTCCTAAGATAGGACAAGTGAAGGGTAACAGCCCCCCGGGGGGGAACATGGCACCACAATGCCGGTTATGTGTTTGCATAAGTGAGAAGAAGAATTATATAAATAAATATGGTGATAACCATGGGGTGTGTGAGACCAGAATGGGTGATAGAGTGGAGGTTACCTGCCATCGAACAATGTGCCGCCAACGTCACGCTATAACGTGCTCTGAGGGGGGAGGCGATACACACAGGCGGAAAACCGCCTATATGTAGACACCTAATCCACCGTCAGTGTATGCACGCAGATGGTAAACTAGCACGTTGGCACGCGGCGTCAACTTGACGTCAGTCGTGCGTGCGTGTAGGGCGTGGCGTCGATGCGCAGCGGGTACACGCCCCCCACGTCCCGCAATCGTGGGAATGAGGGGGTGGGGAACCGACACGGTGCGCGTCGCAGCTCCCGGAAGTAAGCAAACACAAACCCCCGGCGCTGTGACCACAATCAACATAAAAACAAAATAGCAAAGCAGGATATCCCAATATTGCCAAAAACCTAAGTTGGCGCTTGATGTAAAGCAGCAGTAGTCCATGGAATAAAAACAGTAGATGAGAGTGTGTTTCCATCCCTAATAAATTTGAGAAAAAGGAAAATGTTGGGACTTTGTATGAGACCTTGACTATCCAGTGCATAGGTCTCCATCCCTAATATATTGGAAAAGAAGGGGAAATGGGGGACATCAGGGGCATGGGGACTTTATATGAAACACACTACTCGGGTAAGGTGAGAGCTTGGTACAATGTATGTGATGTTCAGTAGTGACCATGATGAGCGTACTGTATTATTAAATATATCTTTAATTAAATATATGAGTATCATACAGAGTAGATAAGACATAAATAGTAACATCATTTTAAAAATAGTGATTAGTAGCATGGTAGACAATAAGACATATGATACAGTAGATATCGACAGTACACACAAAAGAATGGGCACAAACATCATGAACATGTAATTGCTGGCTCAACTTGATATACCCATGGTGTAAACATGGATACTGTGACATGACATCAAATATGGAAGCTCTACGCGTTTCGTGGATTGTATCCACTCATCAGGAGCAGCTACATGGGAATACCTGTAATGAACATTAAGTAACTAATTTAGTAATAGTTAATTAATACAGGACGAGAAGGAGCAACAAAGTGGTCCTCTCACTTTTACCTGTAGGAATGTAGTATAGGTAGTACAGAGCTGATGGGTAGTGAAAATATCGTGATGTGTTGCACCGGGGGATGAATGACCATGCCCCCGGGAGCTGAGGCGGCAACAGAGGCAACAGCAGGATCAACCCCTCCAGAGACAGAATCGAAAATAGCCAAAATTCCCCTTCCAGTACTGTAATACTGAGTGTAGGCCATATATGTACACTGTGGTAATGACACTGTCCGTTGCCTCCACTCTATCACCCATTCCGGTCTCACACACCCCATGGTGATCACTATATTTATTTATATAATTCTTCTTCTCACTTTATGCAAACACTTAACCGGCATTGTGGTGCCATGTTCCCTCTGGGGGTTGCATGGTCATGGTCATTCATCCCCCGGTGCAACACATCACGATATTTTCACTACCCATCAGCTCTGTACTACCTATACTACATTCCTACAGGTAAAAGTGAGAGGACCACTTTGTTGCTCCTTCTCGTCCTGTATTAATTAACTATTACTAAATTAGTTACTTAATGTTCATTACAGGTATTCCCATGTAGCTGCTCCTGATGAGTGGATACAATCCACGAAACGCGTAGAGCTTCCATATTTGATGTCATGTCACAGTATCCATGTTTACACCATGGGTATATCAAGTTGAGCCAGCAATTACATGTTCATGATGTTTGTGCCCATTCTTTTGTGTGTACTGTCGATATCTACTGTATCATATGTCTTATTGTCTACCATGCTACTAATCACTATTTTTAAAATGATGTTACTATTTATGTCTTATCTACTCTGTATGATACTCATATATTTAATTAAAGATATATTTAATAATACAGTACGCTCATCATGGTCACTACTGAACATCACATACATTGTACCAAGCTCTCACCTTACCCGAGTAGTGTGTTTCATATAAAGTCCCCATGCCCCTGATGTCCCCCATTTCCCCTTCTTTTCCAATATATTAGGGATGGAGACCTATGCACTGGATAGTCAAGGTCTCATACAAAGTCCCAACATTTTCCTTTTTCTCAAATTTATTAGGGATGGAAACACACTCTCATCTACTGTTTTTATTCCATGGACTACTGCTGCTTTACATCAAGCGCCAACTTAGGTTTTTGGCAATATTGGGATATCCTGCTTTGCTATTTTGTTTTTATGTTGATTGTGGTCACAGCGCCGGGGGTTTGTGTTTGCTTACTTCCGGGAGCTGCGACGCGCACCGTGTCGGTTCCCCACCCCCTCATTCCCACGATTGCGGGACGTGGGGGGCGTGTACCCGCTGCGCATCGACGCCACGCCCTACACGCACGCACGACTGACGTCAAGTTGACGCCGCGTGCCGACGTGCTAGTTTACCATCTGCGTGCATACACTGACGGTGGATTAGGTGTCTACATATAGGCGGTTTTCCGCCTGTGTGTATCGCCTCCCCCCTCAGAGCACGTTATAGCGTGACGTTGGCGGCACATTGTTCGATGGCAGGTAACCTCCACTCTATCACCCATTCTGGTCTCACACACCCCATGGTTATCACCATATTTATTTATATAATTCTTCTTCTCACTTATGCAAACACATAACCGGCATTGTGGTGCCATGTTCCCCCCCGGGGGGCTGTTACCCTTCACTTGTCCTATCTTAGGAGTTGTCTACTCTGCACCAGTCTCCCCACTTCCTATCCTTTCCCTTTCACCACTTTCCCTCCCCTTGTCCCTCATTTCCCGCTCACACGGTCTGTGTTACTATGCTCACATGCTCATTTTTGGTTTTTTTGTCATTACCACAGTGTACATATATGGCCTACACTCAGTATTACAGTACTGGAAGGGGAATTTTGGCTATTTTCGATTCTGTCTCTGGAGGGGTTGATCCTGCTGTTGCCTCTGTTGCCGCCTCAGCTCCCGGGGGCATGGTCATTCATCCCCCGGTGCAACACATCACGATATTTTCACTACCCATCAGCTCTGTACTACCTATACTACATTCCTACAGGTAAAAGTGAGAGGACCACTTTGTTGCTCCTTCTCGTCCTGTATTAATTAACTATTACTAAATTAGTTACTTAATGTTCATTACAGGTATTCCCATGTAGCTGCTCCTGATGAGTGGATACAATCCACGAAACGCGTAGAGCTTCCATATTTGATGTCATGTCACAGTATCCATGTTTACACCATGGGTATATCAAGTTGAGCCAGCAATTACATGTTCATGATGTTTGTGCCCATTCTTTTGTGTGTACTGTCGATATCTACTGTATCATATGTCTTATTGTCTACCATGCTACTAATCACTATTTTTAAAATGATGTTACTATTTATGTCTTATCTACTCTGTATGATACTCATATATTTAATTAAAGATATATTTAATAATACAGTACGCTCATCATGGTCACTACTGAACATCATATACATTGTACCAAGCTCTCACCTTACCCGAGTAGTGTGTTTCATATAAAGTCCCCATGCCCCTGATGTCCCCCATTTCCCCTTCTTTTTCATTCTTTTTAGTAATGCCCATGTTGAGGGTTAGGCCCAAAAACATTTTAATAATCAGAAACCGAGATACGTTTCCATTTGAATTGTGTGGCAAGGTTTGGATTTGGATTTTCAGAGCTAAATTGCTTGGCATATTAATTGCTTTAAGTAAAAGTGTTATGGGTGACCTTCGCGCTGATTAAAACTAGAGAGAAACGCACGTGCAAAAACGCATATAAGATAAATAATTCAAAAAGTGCTAGATAAGTGAAAACAGCAAAAAAGTGCAAAGTGTAGAATGAAATTCTTGGGTAAAGCAGCAAAATCTAATGGTGAACACAAACCACAAAATCGTATAACAAATATATAAATGATTTTGCGCTAAAATCGCACTTATGAAAATGAATATAACGCTTATAAAAATAAATAGCATAAATTAAGGAAATAATTAATAATGAAAATGTTGAATGGTGTAGAATAAGTGTTAATATGATATTAGTGCACAGTGGCTAATAATAAACATATAATCGCATACCATCTTAAAATGTAAAAATTCCATAGTGATACAAAATTCGTAAAAAATTGATTAAAAAATAAAAAGTGGATGATGAATTAAAAGCGGTTAATGCTGTGTTGCACAGACAATATAGTTTATAATCTCACACAAGTCAGTAAAGGAACTAATGAGTCAGTGGAGGAAAAATCGCATAATGTCCTCGTATCCCAGATCCGTCTATTTACGGCCACAGAACCAAAGTGGGCAACAATGACCACACTTGTCTTCTTAAGATAAACCAAGGGATGGGTGCAGGAAGATATAATCCTAGTGTGGTGCTCGCTAGCCTCTCACCTTAAAACACTTGTCACAGGGCATCCAAAGTAATCAAAGGATCTATCCAGGTTCCTCTCTTCCACTATCTCCACTAGGGGAATACTATGGCTCTGTCACAGTAAAATCTCCTCCACGACTCCTTTCCTCCACTGTCTCCACTGGGGGCATATACCTCTTCTCAGGGATATCCTCTCTTGTCCTAGAACCCAAAGCGCCGCCGTCCGGCGGAGCACACCTCACCAGAGATGAAGGCAGGGGATAAAGAAGGGGGGTCCAGTAGTGTAGTACGTTTGATAAATGTTTGATATATAACACACAAAATAAATCCTTACATCAAGAAAAACAGGTTTCAGCATAAAAGGAGACTAGCGCCAGTCTCACATTGCTAATGCACATTACAAATAGAAAATATCCGTGATTGACAGAATATATTTATACACTATAATTAAGAGCTTGAAACACGATCGATTATTATTATCCTTGTAGTGCGGGATTAGGAATATTACCGCAACTATCTATAGATCCGTTCGGCTTCTAGAACCACGCGCTGTAACTACCGATAAAAGACCACTAGAAAATGGCCGCGGTTTGTTTACATTGACGGACCCTGGCAAAATGGCCGCTGATACATTTCCGGTCTAGCTGAATAAATGACAGTCTTTCACAGCCAATCAGGTTCCCCTGATGAAGTCACGAGCACGTGACGTAACCGGTAGGGATAGATCTGATTGGACAAACACCGGAAGCAATGTGAGACTGGCGCTAGTCGCCTTTTATGCTGAAACCTGTTTTTCTTGATGTAAGGATTTATTTTGTGTGTTATATAATAAACATTTATCAAACGTACTTCACTACTGGACCCCCCTTCTTTATCCCCTGCCCTCATCTCTGGTGAGGTGTGCTCCGCCGGACGGCGGCGCTTTGGGTTCTAGGACAAGAGAGGATATCCCTGAGAAGAGGTATATGACCCCAGTGGAGACAGTGGAGGAAAGGAGTCGTGGAGGAGATTTTACTGTGACAGAGCCATAGTATTCCCCTAGTGGAGACAGTGGAAGAGAGGAACCTGGATAGATACTTTGATTACTTTGGATACCCTGTGACAAGTGTTTTAAGGTGAGAGGCTAGCGAGCACCACACTAGGATTATATCTTCCTGCACCCATCCCTTGGTTTATCTTAAGAAGACAAGTGTGGTCATTGTTGCCCACTTTGGTTCTGTGGCCGTAAATAGACGGATCTGGGATACGAGGACATTATGCGATTTTTCCTCCACTGACTCATTAGTTCCTTTACTGACTTGTGTGAGATTATAAACTATATTGTCTGTGCAACACAGCACTAACCGCTTTTAATTCATCATCCACTTTTTATTTTTTAATCAATTTTTTACGAATTTTGTATCACTATGGAATTTTTACATTTTAAGATGGTATGCGATTATATGTTTATTATTAGCCACTGTGCACTAATATCATATTAACACTTATTCTACACCATTCAACATTTTCATTATTAATTATTTCCTTAATTTATGCTATTTATTTTTATAAGCGTTATATTCATTTTTATAAGTGCGATTTTAGCGCGAAATCATTTATATATTTGTTATATTAATTGCTTTGGTTCACAATCGGTCCGTACAGATCTTCTGTAAAAAACAGCTAAAAAAAAAAAAAAAAACAAGGGGAGTTACCGCATTTATCGGCGTATAACACGCACCCCAAGTATAGGAGGGAATTTTAAGGAAAACATTTTTTAGGAGGGAAGTTTAAGGAAAAAAAAACTTACATCAATGCAGCCTTATCAGTGTCATTTGCAGCCTTGTCAGTGCAGCCTTGCCCCAGTGTCCAGTGCAGCCTTGTCAGTGCAGCCTTGCCCCCAGTGTCCATTGCAGCCTTGCCCTAGTGCAGCCTGGCCCCCAGTGTCCATTGCAGCCTTGCCCCAGTGTCCAGTGCAGCCTTGCCCCAGTGTCCAGTGCAGCCTTGTCATGTATTTAAAAAACAGTGCACTCGGCTCGTCTCGGCTCTGCTCACAGTAACGCCCAGTCACGCCCTATGATGGACATAACACAGGTCCATTGGCGGGACTGGGCGTGACTGTAAGTGGAGCCGAGAGGAGCCGAGTGCACTCAGGTATGTGTATGTCGGTGGCGATCGCTACGCTCCGCTCACAGTCCGCGGAGATCGACGAGGATCGGCATATAACACGCACCCGAGATTTTCCCCTGATTTTAAGGGGAAAAAAGTGCGTGTTATACACCGATAAATGTGGTAAATTTGCTGTTTTCACCTAAATTCTGACTTTTTTTTGATCATCTCTGTGGTTTTTATTTTTTGCGCTATAAACAAAGAAAGAGTGACAATTTTGAAAAAAAACACAATATTTTGTACTTTTTACTGTAATAAATAGACCCCATTAAAAAAAAAATATATATATATTTATTTTTCCTCAGTTTAGGCATTTTTATTATTGTTTTTTTTACTAGTAATGGCGGCGATCTGCGATTTTTATCGAGACTGTGACATTAGTCACCTGCAAAACCCTCCTGGCTGGCTCGCCATCTGATCTGGCCATTTTATAGATAGGCAACTCCTATCCTCATATTGATTAGTGGTTCCAAATTAATAATAACTACTGCAGTAGGGAACAGACACAAAACATACACTTTGCATCTTTCCAAATAACTGTTCTGCTTTATTATGACATAATTGAAGGTTTTTATACACATGATTACGTAGGTATCATATTAATATTACAATTGTACGTTTATGGTAACAAGGGGCGTAACATAGGCAGACTAATCAGGACTCAAAGAATGCAAACATGTAATGAAAACATTATTAGTGCTGTTTGCACAGTGAGTGCAGTGTGCAATACATACAAAATAGAATACAATTATATACAGAACTTACAAATTTCCTTTGGTCTCATCTCTTTTGATCAATATTTTAATCACTAACCATACCTGCTATCACCTTTTAACCTTGAACCTCCACACGCTTAGGTGAAGGTAGTCCTGGCCAAAGAGGCAAAAACTCCATTGTGGAGAATATAATAGCTGAGCAGCATTTTCATTACAAAATTACTTTTCATTGTGAAAAACAAATTATTGATAAGACATATTTACAGAGTACTGGCTCTACACTCCTGTGGCCAGAATGGCCTTCTAGCTTAATTGCTGGCATGCTGACTTAACAGCATATGTAAACACAGACAATTTTACATAAAATGAAAGATGTACAAAAGACAAATATGACTTCAACATGGCTAAACTAATTTTCAAATCACATGGCCAAAGACCAGAGCACTTTTTGCGATTCGGCACTGCGTCGCTTTAACTGACAATTGCGTGGTTGTGCGATGCTGGACCCAAACAAAATTGACGTCCTTTTTTTCCCACAAATAGAGCTTTCTTTTGGTGGTATTTGATCGCCTCTGTGTTTTTTTTTGCGCTATAAACAAAAAAAGAGCGACAATTTTGAACAAAAAAAACGCATTCTTTTTTACATTTTGCTATAATAAATATCCCCATTTTTTTTTTAAGAAATGCAACATTTTTTCTCGGTTCAGGTCCGATATGTATTCTTCTACATATTTTTGGTAAAAAAAAATCGCAATAAGCGTATATTGACTGGTTTGCACAAAAGTTATAACGTCTACAAAATAGAGGATAGATTTATAGCATTTTGATTAATTTTTTTTTACTAGTAATGGTGACGATCTGCGATTTTTATCGTGACTGCGACAATATGGCAGGCACATCTGACAATTTTGACACATTTTTGGGACTTTGGCATTTATACAGCGGACAGAGCTATAAAAATGCATTGATTACTGCATAAATGTTACTGGCAGTGAAGGGGTTAACACTAGGAGACGGTCAAGGGGTTAATTGTGTTCCCTGGGAGGTGATTCTAACTGAAGGTTGAGGGGACTGACTAGAGGAAGTGACGGATCGTGGTTCCTAGCTAATAGGAACACACAATCTATAACTCCTCTTAGAACAGAACAGGGATGCCCGGTGGGAGGGTGAAACGTTGACGCAATTTCCGGTATCACTGACGTCACTTCCAGTCCCGTGGAACGCATGCCAGGAATGGCGTTTTTACACTTACAGCTCCAGGTTTGAGGCTTGTTTGATCATACTTTTTGTAAGTACTCACTCCCTTGTACAATAAAACCTTTTTTTAATGGTACTTCACTATAAGTTCCATTATTTTTTTACTTCTGGGTACCTGTCTGTTCTGCTGAGAAACTTCATAAAGGAATTCCGGATTTGAGGATTTGACACCATATCCATCATCCCTGGACACCATTACAAAGCCTAAAGTGACCCACAGACTGAAAAGCTGGGGGTCATCTCAATCTGGTGAGTGGGGACACATGAGGGGGTGTTGCACACATGAATATTTCTGAAGCATTTTTGTCTTTTCTTCGGATTGGAGCACCTTTAGTCACTTTTTAACTTTTTGTTTGGACTTTATTTGGTTTGTTATATATTGTTGTATATTCACTCATTGTGTTTGCAAGCGCTATATTTATATTTATATGAATCGCAAAAGATGGCCCGGTCATTCAACAACCAAATCTTCCGGGGTTGAAGTGGTTAAGGAAATATATCTCTGGATATATATTAGAATTAGGGTGTGATATTTAGATTATCATTTGAGTATTCATTTCTGATATGGTTTTAACAATTTTATTAATAATATAGATATATTGTAATTGGTTTAGACAACCTTTGGTTGGAAATGAAATTCAGGTTAATGGGGAAATTTGTAAAAATGGGATTAGTTTAGATTAACCTCCCTGGCGGTATGATTCTGGCTGGAATTTTGTGCTGAAAGCGGTACAATTATTTTGCATGGAAATTTGGCGTTTTTATATTGTTGGCATGCAATTCTTATGAATAACTCACTTAAATCTGTCCGAACCAGAGTCTAGTAGACATCCCGGGTATGATAAAGTTTGAAACACAAAATAATAAATTATAATATAATAAAAATATATATATAAAAATGATTCAATAATGTAATCAAATCACAAACACTGAAATTTGCTCAGTTGCAGAATAGTCGCTGTCATTAAATTTAGTGTTTGATGATAAATTGTGATTCTAATTTTTTATCAGTGTTTTCTAGCTGGTCTAAAACCACTTTTGACATAAAGGGACACTTTTTGGTTGCTATGGACAATCTCCAGTTTCCAGACAGAAAAAAATCTTTTTATTATATAAAATGACATGCAGGGCACTGGGCAGACCACTAGGGACAAAGGGGATGTGTATTTTTTGTATACAGTACTGTAATCTGTAAGATTACAGTACTGTATGTGTACTGTGTTTTTTAAACTTTTTTGAATTTGGCGCCGATCTCCGCTCCCGTGCGTCGGAACGTCGCAGGGAACGGAGATCAGCGGCACTCGGGCACTATGTGAATCGAGCGAGCGGACGGCTCGCACACACAGCGGGGAGACATCGCAGGATCCAGGGGAAAAGGTAAGTAACTTCCCCCTGTATCCTGCAATGCAGCCCGAGTCTGGCTCGGGGTTACCGCTCCTGGCAGAAAAAACTGAACCCGAGCCAGACTCGGGAACACCGCCAAGGAGGTTAAGATAACAATTTTGTAATTTTACATTTATACAATAAACATTTATTGAGTGAAAAAAAAAGGAGATTAAGATGAGGTTGTTAATTGGAATACAGCTGCCATAATATTTAACAAAGCCAAGATGTATGGGATACATAGGAAGTTTTTCTACAAAAATGATGTGAGAGTAATAATACATACAATTTAAATATAACAGATCCATCACATCAAGTATCCACACACCCTGTTAGGATAGATGCCACCTGCAGCCAGTTGTTTTATAGTTTTTGATGTGGCTGAGAGCTTTCTGTTCTGTCATATACAGATTATTGGTCCTGTTGATTTTATTTATTTTTTAAAAACAAAGCAGAATGTGTGGATTATGAAATTATGTGCCCCTTTTCCTTGTAAATTCAGTGGTATAAGCATAAGAATACTTTGGATTTATTGGACATCTCTGCATGACCGCAGTGTATTGTTATCATTGTTTCATCTTCAAAATTGTGGTCATGTTCTGTAAATTAAATTATGCAAATACTCAAACAATCCATGTTAATTCCAGGTTGTGAGGCAACAAAAAACTAAAAATGCCAAGGGGGTGAATACTTTTGCAAGGCACTGTATATACAGTGTAGTATATACACTAAAACCTTGGTTTGAGAGTAACATGGTTTGAGAGCGTTTTGCAAGACAAGCAACATTTTAAAATACATTTTGACTTGATATACAAGCGATGTCTTGATATAAGAGTAGCGTCATGTCACAACTGAATATAAAAAAGAAGAGAGGCACCTCTAAGTATAGCAATATGGTTACATTTAATGAAGGTACAACATTTAGCAACTCTCATGGTCGATAAAAAAAAGGCACATCTAAGTATGCAGGCAACCTGGGTAAAGCTGTCCATATAGACCATCCTCCTCACCGCCATTGACGTCATCCCTTCCACGCTACGCTCCATGAGCGCTTCAAGCCAGGCTTTCAGATTTCTCTTCTGCAGGATAGTCTTCCCGGTCACAATTGCAGACCGACATCGGTGAAAGCAGGCGGTGCGGGGGATGGTCTATGTGGACAGCTTTACCCTGGATGCCTGGATACTTAGATATGCCTATTTTATTCATCAACCATGTGAGTTGCTAAATGTTGTACCTACATTAAATGTAACCACATTGCTACACTTAGAGGCGCCTCTCTTCTCTTTTATACTCTGTAGCTTCTGCTGGATTTTGCTTCTAATCACCTTGTGGAGGCCTTCATTTGTGGATGGACATTTTATGGTTACGCAACCTATAACATTGCTACAATCTTTTTATATAGACTATAAACTGAAGGACCTATGAATAAATGGTTGTGGAACGAATCATTTGAGTTTCCATTATTTTTTATGGGGAAATTCACTTTAATATACAAGTGCTTTGGATTACAAGCAGGTCTCTGGAACGAATATGCTCGCAATCCAAGGTTTTACTGTGTATATTATATATATATATATACAGTGCCTTCCGAAAGTATTCGGCCCCTTGAACTTTTCAACCTTTTGCCACATTTCAGGCTTCAAACATAAAGATATAACATTTTAATTTTTTGTGAAGAATCGCCAACAAGTGGGACACAATTGTGAAGTGGAACGAAATCTATTGGATTGTTGAAACTTTTTTAACTAATAAAAAAATGAAAAGTGGGGCGTGCAAAATTATTCGGCCCCCTTGCGTTAATACTTTGTAGAGCCACCTTTTGCTGCGATTACAGCTGCAAGTCGCTTGGGGTATGTCTCTATCAGTTTTGCACATTGAGAGACTGAAATTCTTGCCCATTCTTCCTTGCAAAACAGCTCGAGCTCAGTGGTTGGATGGAGAGCGTTTGTGAACAGCAGTTTTCAGCTCTTTCCACAGATTCTCAATTGGATTCAGGTCTGGACTTTGATTTGGCCATTCTAAAGCCCCATCCGAGGACCAGGTCCGTCAGATCATGTCCGTCATACTTTGTCTGATGTTGGTTTTGCGTACACACGGTCGGACAAAGTTGTCGGAAAATCCGATCATTCTGAACGTGGTGACGTTTGTTGCCTACGACGGGACTACGTAGAGGCTAGTAGCCAATAGCTTTGGTCTTGTAATGTGATCTGAGCATGCGTAGCACTTTGTCCGGTCGGACTACCATACACACGATCGGATTTGGTGTGATCGGACCGTGTTGTCGGAAAATCTATCCAGCAGGAGATAGGACTTTGTCCGTCGGACAATACGGCGTACACTGTCTGATGGTGCATACACACGGTCTGATTTTTCAACAACATTGTCAGATCGGACAGAATCCATGCGAAAATCCGACCGTGTGTATGGGGCTTTACACCTGGATACGTTTATTTGTGAACCATTCCTTTGTAGATTTTGCTGTATGTTTGCTGTATGTTTGGGATCATTGTCTTGTTGGAAGATAAATCTCCGTCCCACTTTCAGGTTTTTTGCAGACTCCAACAGGTTTTCATCCAGAATGGTCCTGTATTTGGCTGCATCCATCTTCCCCTCAATTTTAACCATCTTCCCTGTCCCTGCTGAAGAAAAGCAGGCCCAAACCATGATGCTGCCACCACCATGTTTGACAGTGGGGATGGTGTGTTGAGGGTGATGAGCTTTGTTGCTTTTACGCCAAACATATCGTTTTGCATTGTGGCCAAAAAGTTCGATTTTGGTTTCATCGGACCAGAGCACCTTCTTCCACATGTTTGGTGTGTCTCCCAGGTGGCTTGTGGTAAACTTTAGAGGAGACTTTTTATGGATATCTTTGAGAAATGGCTTTCTTCTTGCCACTCTTCCATAAAGGCAAGATTTGTGCAGTGTACGACTGATTGTTGTCCTATGGACAGACTCTCCCACCTCAGCTGTAGTTCTCTGCAGTTCATCCAGAGTGATCATGGGCCTCTTGGCTGCATCTCTGATCAGTCTTCTCCTTGTCTGAGCTGAAAGTTTGGAGGGACAGCCAGGTCTTAGTAGATTTGCAGTGGTCTGATACTCCTTCCATTTCAAAATGATCGCTTGCACAGTGCTCCTTGGGATGTTTAAAGCTTGGGAAATCTTTTTGTATCCAAATCCGGCTTTAAAACTTCTCCACAACAGTATTACGGACCTGCCTGGTGTGTTCCTTGGTCTTCATGATGCTCTCTGAGCTTTCAACAGAACCCTGAGACTATCACAGAGCAGGTGCATTTATACAGAGACTTGATTACACACAGGTGGATTCTATTTATCACCATCAGTCATTTAGGACAACATTGGATCATTTAGAAATCCTCGCTGAACTTCTGGAGTGAGTTTGCTGCACTGAAAGTAAAGGGGCAGAATAATTTTGCACGCACCACTTTTCAGTTTTTTATTTGCTAAAAAAGTTTAAAATATCCAATAGATTTCGTTCCACTTCACAATTGTGTCCCACTTGTTGGTGATTCTTCACAAAAAAAATAAAATTTTATAACTTTGTTTGAAGCCTGAAATGTGGCAAAAGGTTGAAAAGTTCAAGGGGGCCGAATACTTTCGCAAGGCACTGTGTATGTATATATATATATATATATATATATATATATATATATATATATATAAATATTTAAATCTTGTATAATAATAATAATAATAATTATAGATATAAATCTTGTATAATAATAATTATATATATATATATATATAATATACACACACACACACACACACACACAGTGCAGTCAGTGTAGAATATGCCGTATTGGACTTTTTCACTTTAACCGGTTCCCGACCGGCTCCTGTACATTTACGTCGGCAGAATGGCACGGCTGGGCAAAGTAGCGTACCCGTACGTTACTTTGAATTTGTGCGCGCGCACCTGCCGAGAGCTCCGTGACCGTGGCCGCCGTTCCCGCAGACTCCTCGTTTTTGCTAGTGACAGCACACTGATTGTCTGCTCCCTGTCTTCGGGAGCAGCGATCAGTGTGGTGTCACACACAGCCACGCCCCCATACAGTTAGAAACACACCCCTAGGGACCCTTAACCCCTACACTGCAACCTAGTGGTTAACCCCTTCACTGTGTCAGTGGCCATGTCGACATCTGACATCACCGCACTGGTGAAACAGTGGCTCCAGATGGCGCATCGGCTGGGGTATCGCCCTAGGAGGACGCAGTTCAGACACACCTGAGGTGCAGGAGATCGGTATACATCATCAAATTGATGATTTTGCCAATCACCTGGCGCCTTGTGCCTATACTTAGATCAGCTTCATTGGTTGATTAGTGGCCCATTCCTGCTTTTATACTGGGTAAATGCAGCTCACATTGCTGCACAGCCAGGACTTGATCACAAACAGGGAACGTTTTACAAGGTGAGAGACCGGTTCAGGCTGGGATGCATCAGCCATCCCTGCTTTTTCACCTCTCTGAACATGAACTCCTCCTTGCTATATAGGCTTTTATTCATACTTATATACTCATATATTTTTCACTCTGTATCCTTATTTATAGTCCATTTCCTATTCCCTTATTTACTTCAGTCCTGGCCTTAGTGTCTATTATATGGTATAATTGATATACTTATACGCTTACTATTAGATTTTTATACAAATATTTTTTCTGTGCCAGATCAGAGTTTCCCTTACTTTGTGGGCGATCCTTGCGAGTTTTGGTGCGCTGCTTGATGGTGGAGACACTACATGCCTTAGCCTTTCCACATATATATAGTCCAATATGCAGCGCTTAGTAGTATTATAGTTCATTCTTTGCAGAAAAACTGTAAATATAAGAGAGAAAATCTTCCACCACTTCCAGAATGTGTAGAAAGAAGCACACAGATAAAGGTGAGCATCAAACAATCCACTCTCCAACTCAAAGTATGGATAGAATCTGAGAAACGACTAAACATCAAGGGTGTCACTCTCCAACAATATGGTCTCAAAATGGATCCGGGGTAAGACAGCCAGGAAAAATTAAATGAAGTCACAATACGGCATTCGGTAAATAAAATTTCCACGTTCAGTAGCATGCTTGCATCAGCCAAGCCTGACATGTTTCATCCAAGTCGGATATCATCAGATATCATGCCTCTGATGATATCCGACTTGGATGAAACATGTCAGGCCATTTTGAGACCATATTGTTGGAGAGTGACACTCGTGATGTTTGGTTGTTTCCCGGATCCATACTTTGAGTTGGAGAGTGGATTGTTTAATGCTCACCTTTATCTGACTTCTGGTAAGCAGATTTGACTCACTTGGGTGACGTGTGCTTCTTTCTACACATTCTGGAAGTGCTGGAAGATTTTCTCTCTTATTATCGTATAATATTTACAGTTTTTATGCAAAGAATGAACTATAATACTACTAAACGCTGCATATTGGACTATATTTACTGAGTTTGATGATCAACGAACTGTGCTGGCTACTACTCCTTTACTATATTCATTTTTATCATACTGTTTTTAGCGCTGATACCCACCCATATTTTATTTCCACATATATACTGTAGATATATTAAATTGTGGATCTTCCAATACAATGTGTACTATAATTAAAAGGACATTGAAACTGTGAGTACTTTTTATGTCTAATGACTTGATATGCTCTGCTATGCTGTACAAATCACTGTATTATATTTATTTTTACATATTGCTTATATACTTAAATATTTTTCTTCAATAGAAATATAACAGTCTGCTTCTGTTTAACCCCTGAGGAAGGAAATTAATATGCATGCCCCCATCCCCCATTTTTCCCGAAACATGTTGGGATCTTTTTTGATCACACTCCCCATTTGACTTCATGTCTGGAGTTTTTGTGTGTTGTAAAAATTAGCAGCTGTATATGTATCATGTGTCCCACTTGATACATATACCATTGTTTTTAGGTGCGCTATTTGTATATTTTGTATTTCAATAAAATTTGTATATTTTTATATACCTTGGTAATTTTCTAGCTATCCCTATACTCTTTACCCCTACCCGCACAACCCCTAGGGCATCTCTTCCAAATTTCTGTATTTTTGGGATGTGGCAGGGTTTTTTGGGATCAACTCTCAGGTGATTTCTCTTTCATCATATACAATTTACTTGCCCTCAACATGGGGATGGTGCTTTGGGATGCCCCCCAAAGCACCTTGTTCCCCATGTTGATGGTGACAAGAGCCTATTCCTGACAACCATGGTCATTGGTTTTCGGGGTCTGTGGGCAGGGGCTTATCGGAATCTGGAAGCACCCTTTAACAAGGGGGCCCCCCTATGTGAATGGGTATCGGGTACATTGTACCCCTACGCATTCATCAAAAAAAGTGTCAAAAAGTAAAAACCACAGCATAGGCAAGGGTGGGGCTACCCGGTGATGTAACCAAGTGACCCCCCTTCTAAAATCATGTGAGGTCAGACAGGGTCATCCGGTTATGTCAGTGGATGGCCCTGTCCTTGCCTATATAAGAGCTGTCAAAGGGAAAAAGACAACAGTTTGTTCTTTCTTCTATTTTTCAGGTTGAAGCCATGTGGCCTGGTATTGGTCGGGGGGGGGGCTCGCTCCTCCCATCCTGACCGCTAGACTGCATGCTCGGATAAGGGTCTGGTATGGATTTTGGGGGGACCCCATGCCAATTTGTTTTTACATTTTGCCGTGGAGTTCCCCTTAACCACTGGCCACTCAGGCCAATTCTGAAATTTTTCTGTAAAAATCATAATTTATTTTGCTAGAAAATTACATAGAAACCCCAAACATTATATATATATGTTTTTTTTTAGCAAAGACCCTAGAGAATACAATGACAGTTGTTGCGTTTTATCTCACACGGTATTTGCGCAGCAATTTTTCGAACGCGAATAAAAATGTGGTTTAAAAAAAAAAAACAGTAAAATTAGCCCAATTTTTTTGCATAATGTGAAAGATGAAGTTACGGCGAGTAAATATATACATGTCACACTTCAAAATTGCACACGCTCGTGGAAAAGCGCCAAACTTCGGTACTTAAAAATCCCCATAGGTGACGCCTTAATTTTTTTTACTGGTTACATCAAGGGTCTTAAACTGGCGGCCTTCCAGCTGTTGTGAAACTACAAGTCCCTTTATGCCTCTGCCTGTGGGAGGCATGCTTGTAACTGTCAGCCTTGCAATGCTTCATGGGACTTGTTTTGAGACCCCTGGATTACATGCTTTGAGTTACAGAGGGAGCCTAGGGCTAGAATTATTGCATTCACGGCGATACCTCACATGTGTGGTTTGAACACCGTTTGTATATGTGGGCGGGACTTACTTAAGCGTTCGCTTCTGCGCGCGAGCACATGGGGACAGGGGCTTTTTAAATATATATTTTTTTTTATTGTTAATTTTACTCTTTTTTATTGTTTGACACTTAAAAAAACAAACAAACAAAAAAAAACATTGTTTGATCACTTTTATTCCTATTACAAGGATATGCCATTATTGGTCCTCTTTACAGTGAGAGATGGGGTCAATAACCACACATCTCCAAAAAAAAAAAAACGATCTTGGCTTCCCAGCCGAGTCAGCGCTATTTGCTTGAATGCAGAGGCCAGGCATTATGTCATGACATCGCGTCTGGCCTCCGAACGATCATAGAGACTCCGGCAACCATCTGGTCCACCGGAAATCTCTATGGTAAACATCTGGGGCCAGCGGATCCTGTCTCCGACTCACCGATGGAAGCGGGGAGTCGTAGAAGCATCGAAACGTGACAGGAGGGGGTCCCCTCTCGCCGCCCGAAGGGCCTGGTATGGACTGGGGGGGTGCACGCCATCTTTTGAGTTTTTACCTATATTGCCAGGAGCCGGCAATACATTAAAGCCGCAAGCAAGTTTAAATTAAATTTTTTCCTTTAGAAATGTAATTTTGCTATGGCATGACATTTAAAGGAATCTTTCATTTTTATTATTTCACTTTAAGCATTATTAAAATCACTGCTTCTGAAAAAACTTTTGTTTTAAAAACTTTTTTTTTTGCATTGATACATATCTTCTAGGGTGATGTAACCAAGTGACCCCCCTTCTAAAATCATGTGAGGTCAGACAGGGTCATCCGGTTATGTCAGTGGATGGCCCTGTCCTTGCCTATATAAGAGCTGTCAAAGGGAAAAAGACAACAGTTTGTTCTTTCTTCTATTTTTCAGGTTGAAGGCATGTGGCCTGGTATTGGTCGGGGGGGGGGGGGGGCTTGCTCCTCCCATCCTGACCGCTAGACTGCATGCTCGGATAAGGGTCTGGTATGGATTTTGTGTCTGGTATGGACATTATTAAAATCATTATATCATTATTAAAATCATAAAATCATTATATAATCATCATTATTAAAATGCTTTGTATGTATGACTTTCGTTTAGACCAGGAGGTATGTTAGCATTCAAATGTTCAATCCAAACAGCTTCTCGCTGTAGGATTTTATGATCACAGTCTCCTCCACATCATTGGAAATCGTTTCAAGCACCACAAATTTAACCACTTCAGGATTAAATCTGTGTTGCAGGGCCGGATTAACATAGGGGCTATTGGAGCTGTAGCTCCAGGCCCCTTTCTCAAGATAGGCCCATTTGCCCAAAAAAAAAAAAAAAATCAAAAAAAAAAAAGATCGACTTCGAGGGTTGTAGCTCAGCGACCAGGAGTCCTAGAGACTCCCGATTTGGTGAGTAGGTAGCTAAATACTTCAACACTGGTTAAAATATGGGGCTGCTTTCATCTATGGTTCCGGAGATACGGGGCTCCTTGCGCAGCCTGTCAGAAGCTACATACAGAGCGGCCAGTATAAATATAAGCTGGAACACTCTGCAGCAGACTGAGAGGATGAGATCACAGGGCTTATAATAATTATTTGTATATTACTTATGATAATTAACCCCTCGCCACCCAGGCCAATTCTGACTCTTCTCTCCTACATGTAAAAATCATCATTTTTTTTTTGCTAGAAAATTACTCAGAACCCTGAAGCATTATATATATTGTTTTCCATTTTCCCTATGGAATAAAATGATGGCCTTTGCAACTTTTTATGTTACACGATATTTGCGCAGCAATTTTTCAAAAGTTTTTTTTGGGAAAGAAACTGTTTCATTCATAAAAAAAAAAAAACACTAAAGTTAGCACGATTTTTTTTGTGTAACAAGCGATGCTTTACATTTTTTTGCAGGTTACTTGTTTAGAGTTACAGAGAAGGTCTAGTGCTAGAATTATTGCTCTTGCTCTAACGATCGCAGCAATACCTCACATGTGTGTATCTGGCTCTGATACTAGCCAGTGCCTACCCAGCCACTGACTAGTATCTCTCCCCAGCCTGTCCCCCACACACCCTCTCATCTGCTGACCTGTGGATGGGGGAGTCACTCCCGCAGTGTTATTGTGTTCTGCCTGTGAATACAATAATTAGTGTTGCTAACTATAGCTGGCAGCACTGATTGTTTTGGGGAAAACCTGACAGGCTGGTTGTATTCAAGTCGGTTAATAGGTTGACTTGTATAAAACCTGCTAGCCCATACATAGATCGACTATGGCTGGTCTCTGCTTAATTGGTGTAATTTCAATCCATGTATGGCCCGCTTAAACACTACACAGTCCCTAAACATCCTTCCACAAACCTTTTTACATTTTTCCATCCCAGATTACTTCATCCTCCTCTCCTATACATAGTGGCCACTGTCATACTCTCCACACTTCTCTCCTGTACATACTGCTCACTGTCATACCCTCCACACTTCTCTCCTATACATAGCACCCGCTGTCATATCCTACACACTCCTCTCCTTTACATAGTGCCCGCTATCATACACATCTCTCCTGTACATAGTGCCCACTGTCGTACCCTCCACACTCCTCTCCTGTACATACTGCTCACTGTCATACCCTCCATACTCCTCTCCTATACATAGTGCCCACTGTCATACCCTCCACACTCCTCTTCTGTACATACTACTCACTGTCATACCCTCCATACTCCTCTCCTATACATAGTGCCCACTGCTATACCCTCCACACTCCTCTCCTGTACATACTACTCACTGTCATACCCTCCATACTCCTCTCCTATACATAGTGCCCACCGTCATACCCTCCACACTCCTCTCCTGTAATTACTGCTTACTGTCCTACGCTCCACACTTCTCTCCTGTACATAGTGCCCACTGTCATACCCTCCACACTCCTCTCCTGTATATATTGCTCACTGTCATACCCTCCACACTCTTCTCTTATACCTAGTGCCCACTGTAATACCCTCTACACTCCTCTGCTGTGCATAGTGCCTTCTGCCATACCCTCCGCACTCCTCTTCTGTACATAGTGCCCACTGTCATACCCTCCACACTCCTCTCCTGTACATACTGCCCACTGTCATACCCTCCACACGCCTCTGCTGTGCACTCTGCCCACTGTCATACGGTACCCTTCACACTCCTCTCCTGTACATAGTGCCTTCTGCCATACCCTCCGCACTCCTCTCATGTACATAGTGCCCACTGTTAGACCCTCCACATTCCTCTCCCTCACCTGCACATACTTCCCACTTTTATACCATCCATACTCCTCCTCTATGCCTCTTATCCACAAAAACAGTTCTTTAAAATTATACTGAATATCCTCAATGCTCTAGAATGGGCACACTTTTGTTAGTTCAACTAAAGGAAATCTCAGTCCTCATATTTGTTCTGCCCCATTATTAGTACTTATTTAATTTTGTAATTACTATTTGATGTACATAGGAACATAGGGGATATCAGCTACTCTAAATATAGCACTTGTAAAAAAAAGTGTCCCTGAAAATATTTTTGAGAGGCTCCTGTGATAGTAAAGCGGTAGTAAACTTTTCTAACATTACTACTTTTAGAGGCCCTGAGGTAGGTTATGCCATAATGTACAAGTATGCACAGCATATTAGCACATTAGCGTACACTTAAATTGTCAGACTGAGCCCTCCAGTGCTGTGATCAATCCGGCGGGGCCCGGGCGCTTCCATCTTCACCTGGTCTTCCTTCCGGGTTCTGTGCCTTCGGTCACTTGCCTTGGCCGGGCTGCGTTGATGTCATTCCCACGCATGCTCATGTGCATCCTCTTTCTCTCATCCCCCCTTTCTCTCTCAACCTCCCTCCCTTACCCCTCACACCTCTTTCACCCCCTTTCTCTCTCTCTCTCATTCTCCCTCTCTCTCTTTAATCTAATTTGTTATAACATAAAATTGTTTGCATTTTTATTTATAAAAGGCCCGACCAAAATCCTCAGCACCAGGCCCATGATGTTCTTAATCTGGCCCTGGTTGCAGACCTATATGTCGTCCCACCGTGGTGAATTTACGATTTGTGGAACAATATAGGTCTTGCCTACATGGAATGCATTGC
>CM053026.1:316603880-316638840 GCA_028564925.1 Lithobates sylvaticus
TGATTTTCTGTCTCCTCGTCTCCCCCACCCCCCCCCCGTCTCCTGCATACTTGCTCTGTGTGTCCCGCTGAATCCCCCCTCCTCTATCTTCAGTGCCATATGATGAGAGAACCCAGAGGAGGAGCACAGCTATTCTGCTCACAGGACATGCAGGGAGAGAGGTGAGCTGAGGGAGGAACATTAGTTTGGGGTGGTAAGCTGAGCACAATACCTGGCAAAGTTTAATGCCAGGAGGGAAGTTTATGTGGAAATATGTGAAGGGTTGGAATAGCAGCGAGTGTGTGTTGGAGCCCTGCAGAGTTTGCAGCCCCCCAAGCTAACATACATCTCCTAAGCAGGAACACATCACTATCTCCCCAAGCATTCTGTCCAGATAATGTGCAGTTAATTTATGACCTTTCCGTTTAACCCTGTGTTATCCAAACTCTGTTCAATGAAAAGTGTAAACTCACCACATAAACACTCTATATACAAAATAAAATTCCCCAATAAAGATCAGAACATGATGTTCACATTTGCATGGAAGCACAATTGAATGAATGCTGATTATTCAGAGAATTACCGTATTTATGTTTATTGAGGATTGTTTTTTTTATGTACTAACAGTTAAGCTTCATACACACAATACGAAAATTGGATGAAAAATACCACTTTTGAAGCGTTCGTGCATATGAGCGTATCATTTTTTTTTTTTGGTGGACGAATGGATCTTGGGTGGGAGTTCCCACACTTTTTTCCCCAGGACTTGACCCCTGGTTGGATCCCTACAGTTACAGAGGACAGTGTGGAGCCAGCACTCCTTTTCCTATGATATCTGGAAGCCTCTTGTGTGTGTCGGACGGTGACTGCAGAAGCTCTGATGATTGCACTGTGAGGTGTCCAATAGGATGAACAAAGTTCACTACTTCTGCCTCTCTCTGCCAGCAACCATTTGAATGCTGGATAAGGTGACACCAGGCTTCTTCCATTGCAGCTGCAGACACACATTAAGGTAGAAGCATGTGTCTCAGCCTGCTAGAACCACCAACCTGAAGGTGACATAGTTACATAGTAGGTGAGTTTGAAAAAAAGACCATCAAGTCCAACCTATGTGCGTGATTATATGTGAGTATTGCATTGTATATCCCTGTATATTGTGGTCATTCAGATGCTTATCTAATAGTTTTTTTAAACTATCGATGCTCCCCGCTTAGACCACTGCCTTTGGAAGGGAATTCCACATATTTGCTGCTCTTACAGTAAAGAACCCTCTACGTAGTTTAAGGTTAAACCTCTTTTCTTCTAATTTTAATGAGTGGCCACATGTTTTGTTAAACTCCCTTCTGCAAAAAAGTTTTATCCCTATTGTGGGGTCACCAGTACGGTATTTGTAAATTGAAATTATATCCCCTCTCAAACGTCTCTTCTCCAGAGAGAATAAGTTCAGTGCTCGCAACCTTTCCTAACTAATATCCTCCAGACCCTTTATTAGCTTTGTTGCCCTTATTTCCATTTCCAGTACATCCTTCCTGAGGACTGGTGCCCAGAACTGGACAGCATACTCTAGGTGCGGCCAGACCAGAGTCTTATAGAGTGGGAGGATTATCGTTTTATCTCTGGAGTTAATCCATTTTTAATGCATGCCAATATTCTGTTTTTTCTTTGTTGGCAGCAGCTTGGCATTGCATGACATTGCTGAGCCTATCATCTACTAGGAACCCCAGGTCCCTTTCCATCCTATATTCTCCCAGAGGTTGCCCCCCCCCCCCCCAGTGTATAGATTGCATTCATATTTTTGCCAACCAAATGCATTATTTTACATTTTTCTACATTAAACTTCATTAGTTTGTAGTTGCCCACCCCATTAAGTTGTTCAGATCTTTTTGCAAGGTTTCCACATCCTGTGGAGAAGTTATTGCCCTGCTTAGCTTAGTGTTGTCCGCAAATAACAGAGATTGAACTGTTTACCCCATCCTCCAGGTTTATGAACAAATTAAATAGGATTGGCCCAGGCACAGAACCCTGGGGGACCCCATTACCCACCCCTGACCATTCTGAGTACTCCCCGTTTATCACCACCCTCTGAACTCACCCTTGTAGCCAGTTTTCAATCCATGTACTCACCCTATGGTCCAAGCCAATGGACCTTATTTTGTACAGTAAACATTTATGGCGAACTGTGTCAAATACTTTTGCATTTACACCACGTCTACGGGCCTTCCTTTATCTAGATGGCAACTCACCTCCTCATAGAAGGTTAATAGATTGGTTTGGCAAGAACGATTCTTCGTGAATCCATGCTGATTACTGCTAATGATACCGTTCTTGTTACTAAAATCTTGTATATAGTCCCTTCTCATCCCCTCCAAGAGCTTGCATACTATTGATGTTAGGCTAACTGGTCTGTGATTGCCAGGGATGTATTTTGGGCCCTTTTTAAAATATTGGTGCTACGTTGGCTTTTCTCCAATCAGCTGGTACCATTTCAGTCAGTAGACTGTCAGTAAAAATTAGGAACAGTGGTCTGGCAATTACTTGACCGAGTTCCCTAAGTACCCTTGGGTGCAAGCCATCTTATTTTAGTTCTGTCCTCTGTTAACCATGGAGGTGCTTCCTGTGATGTGTCATGAGGATAAACACTGCAGTTTTGGTTACTGAAGTCCCCCGATAACCTTGTAAAGACTGAGGAGAAAAATAAATTCAATACCTTCGGCATCTCCTCATCCTTTATAACCAGATATCCTTCCTCATTCTTTATGGGGCCAATATGTTCTGTTTACATACTTAAATCATTTCTTGGGATATTTTTTGCTCTCCTCTGCTATGTGTCTTTTGTGTTCCATCTTGGCCACCCTAATCGCACCCTTACATTTCCTGTTGCATTCTTTATAAAGTCTGAATGCTGATAATGATACCTGAACCTTGTATTTTTTGAAGGCCTTCTCCTTTTGCTTTATATGTATTTTTACATTGGAGTTAAGCCATCCAGGACTTTTGTTCGCTCTTTTAAATGTATTACCCAATGGGATGCATTGGCTAATGTCCTTATTTAATATGCTCTTAAAGCAAACCCATCTCTCCTCCATATTCTTTGTTCCTAAGATTTTATCACAATTTATGCCTTCTAGCAAGGTTCGTAGTTTAAGGATGTTTGAACTCCATGCCCAAGAGGGTTAAGGCAGTGCTGGAAAATAATGGCGGCCACACAAAATATTGACACTTTGGTCCGAATTTAGACATTTTCACTTAGGGGTTTACTCACTTTTGTTGCCAGCGGTTTAGAAATAATGGGTGTGTGTTGAATTATTTTTAGGGGACAGCAAATTTACACTGTTATACAAGCTGTACACTCACTACTTTACATTGTAGCAAAGTGTCATTTCTTCAGTGTTGTCACATGAAAATATAGATATAAAAATATTTATAAAAATGTGAGGGGGTCTACCGACTTTTGTGAGATACTGTATATACAGTGGCGGCTGGTGAAGTTTTAGGATGGGGGGGCGCCAGACCCCGCCTTTCCTTTTTGACCCATCCCACTTGGTGAAAATGGGCGTGGTTTCAGCGAAATAGTGGGCGTGGCTCTAAGGTGGTGTGGTTAGTGTCTGAGATGAACGAGGAAGAGAGGGATCAATGGACAGCAGGCCCAGATCCTACACAACAATAGAAATATGTGTATTCTAGAAAGTTTAACAATCAGCAGATAAAGATATTCCAAACACCTGGTGTTAGCACTTCAATCATCCCGACACCATGGTTGTTATGGTGTCAGAATGTTTGAAGCGCATTATTTCTATTATAACATTGTAATATAAAATTAAATCATTCAACTCACCATAATACAGAATCAGTGGGAGCCCTGAGCGTCACTAGCCACGTCGCCTGCCATCAGGTGTCCCCAACGGAGTCCCACCTTACATCAGGTGCCCCCAGCGGAGTCCCTCCTTACATGCAGCCTGTGTCACATAAAATGCAGCCTGTGTCCCACCAAATTTCAGCAGCATATGTCCCACCAAATTGCAGCAGCATGTGTCCCACCAAATTGCAGCAGCATGTGTCCCACATTGTAATATAAAATGAAATTATTCAACTCACCATAATGCAGAATCAGTGGGAGCCCTGAGCGGCACTAGCCATGCCGCCTGCCACCAGATGCCATCAGGTGTCCCCAACGGAGTCCCACCTTACATCAGGTGCCCCCAGTGGAGTCCCTCCTTACATGCAGCCTGTGTCACATAAAATGCAGCCTGTGTCCCACCAAATTGCAGCAGCATGTGTCCCACCAAATTGCAGCAGCATGTGTCCCACCAAATTGCAGCAGCATGTGTCCCACCAAATTGCAGCAGCATGTGTCACCACCAAATTGCAGCAGCATGTGTCACCACCAAATTGCAGCAGCATGTGTCACCACCAAATTGCAGCAGCATGTGTCACCACCAAATTGCAGCAGCATGTGTCACCACCAAATTGCAGCAGCATGTGTCCCACCAAATTGCAGCAGCATGTGTCCCACCAAATTGCAGCAGCATGTGTCCCACCAAATTGCAGCAGCATGTGTCCCACCAAATTGCAGCAGCATGTGTCACCATCAATTGCAGCAGCATGTGTCACCATCAATTGCAGCAGCATGTGTCCCACCAAATTGCAGCAGCATGTGTCACCATCAATTGCAGCAGCATGTGTCACCACCAATTGCAGCAGCATGTGTCACCATCAATTGCAGCAGCGTGTGTCCCACCAAATTGCAGCAGCATGTGTCTTACCAAATTGCAGCAGCATGTGTCCAAAAATGTAATACAGTTGATAAGCGGGGGGGGGATTTGTGCTGCCGCCGACCAAGTAAAATTTAAATATGGGAAGGCATGGCGAGGTTCTGCTTACCTCTTGATCCTCTCAGGCGGTACGTTCGACGGATTGCCCGAGTGCCAACGTCGGAACTAGAACAGACTGCGCTGCCCATGTCCTAGGTGAAAGTGAAACCCGGCGGTCAGTCCATGGCGCCGGAAGCTGTGGTGTAATCGACTGCACCACAGAGCGAGTTTTTGGCAGCAAATGAAGCTCCTCGTCTGCAATCTAGTGATTGCATAGATGTGGCGCTTCGCTAATTGCATTGCGCCCGGCGCCAGGACACAGTGCACATAGGGACCTTTTTGCATGCACATAGGGCTATGTTTAAATAAAAAAAATGTTAACTTTTTTTTTGGACTGCCTGGGGGGGGATCGGCACCCGGGCGCCCCCTATGGACGGGCCGCCACTGTATACAGGGGTGGAGGGAGGCTGACAGAGGGCCAAGGACAGCAACTGTAAGCAGTGACAACTTTCATATTTCTTTCAGTACAGGTTCCATTTAAAAAGCTTTTGTCTACTTAGAAAGCAGAATATTTAAAATCATTAACTTTACCGGATTAGAACTTTTACCTACTTTCCATGAAGAACTACTTTTCTATGCTTCAACGATCTGCTCAGTTCATGTGGGAGCAGTATTGAGAGGGTCACAGTGAAAACATGGAACCAGAGTTTTTCCTGCTTTAAATCTATTTAATTATGCTAGGAAAGAGCAGTGGCAGACTCTGAAAATGCAATTCACTTTTATGGCAGCTAAAGAAACAAGGACATTTCTTTTTTTGCATGATGTATGTACTGTATTTTATAATGCAGTTGTCTTATACAAATAATTTGAAAATGCAAGCAGTGCTTATTGGATTTTTAAACAAATATAATACATTTTTCTGCAGACTGCCTATATCAGGAAATGAATGATGGAATCCCCTTGAACCCATGTGACCAGACAGGTAACTAAGGAATAAGCAAGTGACATACAGACAGGTAACTCCCAAATGTAATAGTACAGGAAACAAAAAGAAATAAAAAGTTCAACCCAAGCTATGTACGAATTATGTGCAAAATATACAGGGAAAGCCCTCCTATCTTATAAGTTGACAAGCATGATATTGCTGGCAGGAACCATTAGTCATCACCTTTAAATTGAACTTCAGCCAAACTGCTAAATAAATAGAGGAAACAAATTAATAGCTGTTTTACCTGACAAAAGATTTGAATTTATACCTATCCATTCCTGAGATTTACATAGCTCTGACCAACAACACAGCCTTGTCTAGCGGTACAGTTTCTTTCTCTGCTGCAGTCTCACTTACAGGTCTTTTCCCCCACATGGGCATTGGCAAGAGGGGGGGAGGGGGCAAGTGCCCCCCCAGGATCGGCAAGGTGTCTGCAGAGAGGGTCCGCCGCTGACCTTTTTCTGAGTCTGCTGCTCTCTGACTTAATGAGACTATCCCTCCCTCACCCCTGAATGCAATGGCTTGGGCCTCGGCTTGGCCGCTCGGCTTGGCTGCTCGGCTCCAGTCCCTCCTATGTACTGTGTAGAGTGATGTAGATCCACGCCGCCCACTCAAGTGGAGTGGTGGTGACGTCCTGCCTGCGTGCGGAGTGATCTGTGGGACTGTCTGGGGGAGGGACTGTGCTGTGCAGTGGCCGCCCAGCGTGGGAGAGAGAACAGGAGAACAGGCAGGCAGCCAGAGCTGGGGAGGAGGAGGAAACGAGGAGGACTCGTTGAGTGGAATATATATATATATATATATATATATATATATATATATATATATAATATTCTGTGTAGGGGGAGAGGCCTGGAGTGTGGTGCTGCAGAAAAACCTGGGGATTATATTCTATATACAGGTGAAATAAAGGTACGAGTAAGAAGACTAAGTAAAGGGGGATCTATTCTATGGGGGACCTGCCCCGGCCTGGCCTGCTCTAAAGGGGGATCTATATTGTATATGATAATGACCAAGCCCCTCCCCTTCATGCAAGTGTTAAAAAGGGGCGGGGCATTGGTGACCTTAAAATGATGCCCCCCCCCCCCTGAAAAAAAGTTCTGCAGACGCCCATGTCTCCCTACCTCCACATTGTGATTGGACAGCAAAAAGAAAATTAGCACAGCAATGAGCTCATATCTCTGGCACTTCGCTTTCTCCTCCTATAAGCACAGCTCCCTGCACTGTAGCACACCTGAGTTGCTTCACTCCCCCTCTTTCAGAATGCTACTGTACAGATTGAGCATTGCAAGCAGGGCCACCTTTTAATAATGATGGGATCCTGGGCAAAAATTTTCTTGGGCCCCCCACCATGCAATTTCACTCTCCACCTGCTCTGAGACATACAATAAATAGCAGCTAGACTTAAAATCAGGTTCTGTATCAGATCAGGCAGCAATTGCGATTGTTTACCAGTGGCTACAGCATATCATTACTGATTGCTAGAGGTTACAGCACACATTACGGCTCACTGATTAGTTGCTAGAGGTTACAGCACATCATCTTCTCACTGCAGGGGAGCATGATATACATATGAATGCCTTTATTTACATATCAATGCCGCAGACCGCAGCTATTTACTTAGAAATGCTGCTGCTATTTACATATGAATGCTGGTTATTTACATGTAAACACAGGGTCTGCAGGTGAGTCATCTGTACACAACAATAGGGCAGAGCCGGGCAGTATTAGTACCATCACTCCACACTGAGATATTGGGACACAGCACAGGACTAAAACTTCAAGGTAGAAGGGAATTTAAACTGGGATAGTTGGCAAGTATAAGGCAGCTGCTTTGGGCCCCACAACAAAGACAGGGCCCAGGGCAGCTGCCCCTTTTGCCCTGCCTTAAAGATGGCCCTGACTGCAAGAGACCAATATCGGGTCAAATTTAGGTGCTTACACTGCTTGCAATAATAAAATATAAATTTAATGAAGTAATAATACAAAGCTGCATTCATTTGTCATTTTCATATCTGCCTGGAGTTCAGCTTTAGACATTCGGACTGTTTTCAGTCTGTTTATCATTACACATTGTGGAGGTTCACCCAAGTGTAGTGCCTTCCATGGACTTTAGTCTAGCCAGTGAAGTACGTTTCAGGGCTTTCTGCACACTTTTAAGCAAAAGTAAAGTTCAAAAGTGCACAGAAGGTTACCCTCGCAGGGTTTTTGGTTTCATAACTACAAATAGAAATGTTCCAGCCTATCTGGACTCAGTAGTCCCTGAGCCTGTCTTCGCACTGGCTCACCACGTTATTTTATTCAGCCTTGTAACAAACAAATTGCCCAGCTTGGGCTGCTCAGGGTCTTGCTAATTTCATACAGCCTCTTAATAACTCTCTCAGAAAACAACCTGGTCAGATCACCTCTCCTTGAGGCCAGAACACAGTCTCCCAGTACCTGCTCACACATGCTGCTTGTGTTGCAGCTTGTCTCCAGGGGAAAGAGCCCTGAACCATAGACAGCCCCATGACCAAATCAGGCACAATCAGGATGATGTTTCAGTGGTGTCACTATGGGGGTGCGGACGGCACCCAGATGACACCCACCAGAGGGGTGACCCCATCACCTGCGCTGTTCCGCATACCTTGCAGGGACGGACGCCGCAAATGAACTGCTCTATTATCCTGAGCCTAGGCAGAGGGACATCTGGTGAGAGTGAGTACATTAGGTTACCATGGGTAGATTTTTACACTTGGGGAGATTTGCACAGGGGAGATTGCACTGGGGAATTTACACTTGGGAGATTACACCGGGGGGGGGGGGGTTGCATTGGGGGATTGTACTGAGGGAGGGGGGATACACTATGGGGATTTACAGTGGAAGGATTACACTTGGGAGATTCACACTGGAGGGATTACATTGCAAGGATTGAATTGGGGGCATTATACTTGGGAGATTACACTGTAAGGATTACACTGGGGAGATTTGATTGGGAGCATTACACTGGAGGATTTCAGCTGGGGAAATACACTCTGGGGGATTTACCCTGGGGAGACTTACACTAAGGGGATTAAATTGGGGAGTAGTGAGTACACTGGGGGGATTTACACTGGGACATACACTCTGGGGGATTTTCACTCGAAGGATAACACTTGGGGGATTCACACTGGAGGGATTGCACTGGGAGCATTACACTTGGGGGATTACACTGTGAGAGTAACACAGGTGGGATTACATTGGGGGTATTTACGCTAGGGATGGCTTTTCTACTGGGTGGATTACACTGCGGGGGATAGTAAATCCTGAAAGCACTGATGACTTGGAATACACTTCATTTTCATATATTAAGCTGTAAAAGTGTTAAAATACAAGGGGGGGGGGGGGCACTGAAGGAGTGGGTGGGATGGCCAGTAAATGGATGTGGTGGGACAGCCAGTGAGCAGGCCCTTGTCATGCTGGAACCAACCGCATCATTTACAGGGGCTGGTTTGGGCTACGCACTGTAACTGTGCACTGCTGGTCCCAAGGGCACCGTGGCAGGCTAGACAGGTGAGAGCCTGATGCCCTAGCCTGTCCAGTGCCATACGGGGTGACACCATGTTTTACCTCATCAGGTGACACCAACCTTAATGACGCCACTGTGCTGCTTTCCAGTAAAATGCGGACACAGGGTTAGAGCCTTTCTTCCCTCTCAAGTCTCTACAAAACCTCTGGGCTCCAAAACTCAATAAACTCCAGGATAAGCAAATACAAGAGGTGTGTGTATTCTTACATGAATCTTAGTGTGCTTCGTGTATTTCTTCCAGATCTATGCAGTAACTCAGGGGTGCCCAACCTTTTGAAGAGCAAGGGCCACTTAAGCGACTTCGTAACCAGTTGCGGGCCACAATGAGCAGAGTGGGCAGATGACAGCTCCGCATCCACTTTGTCTATGCAAAGCGGACACAGACACAGCCCACTCTTCTCTATGGGCCCTCTGATCGGATCAAATAGAAGGGGACGGATTCACTTCTGTTTTTTTTAGCAGATCCGATTGGAGGTAGGCGGGTATAAACAGACACAAGTCTGTTTACATCTGCCGCTCCAGAGAGGTGAATGGAGGGTCCGATTGGGTCAGACCAATCATGTTAAAGGGGCATAAGGCTGCTTTTACACTGATGGTTTGCGGTCTACTCACACCGTGGGTGCAGCGTAGTGCACCTGTGGCTTTCCTGCAGGTTAGCTGTACTTTGCCATAAAATTCTATCATATCCTGCAGGTGTGGTGCACTTTCTGAAAGTGCACCCATTCCACAGGTAAAACCAGAAGTCTATGGCTCAGTGCAGGTAAGCCACAGGTGCTCTGCACTACACCTGTGGATCAGTTTGAAAGCAGCCAAGTAACCACTGCAGAACAGACATGTCCCTATATACACAGTGATTTTAGTAATAAACTTGCTGTCCCAGGCAGAGTGCATTTGGTATCAATCCGCCTATGACAGGAGTCGGTGCTATAAAAGAAGCATTAGCTCTTGCAGCTCTGTTCTGCAGCTGCTTGCTTTCTCTACCGCTGGCTTCATTCACAACACTGATGATCTGGCATGGTGGGTATGCCACCTGCAATCTGGGCTTGCCAACCCGCCATCCAGAGCAGGAGGTCGCGGGCCACATCAGAGGGCTCCATGGGCCACATGTGGCCCCCGGGCCACTGGTTGGGCACCCCTGCAGTAACTTAATGTGAAACTTTGCCTCTATTAAGGAGCTTCCTGCAATAAAGACTTGTCACTGCTGCTCTCTCCCCTTGTGCAGGGGACTTGTCTTGTATCCGCCCCTCCTCTAGTGTTCTGCAGACATCCTGTAGTGGATGGGCCTGTTTGGTCCTGTCCACTGCTCTGCTCCCTGCACAGGCTATGTGCAGCAGAGTAATGCCAGCACTACTTCTACAAGGTAATAAACGAGTTTACGAAGGTATGTCATGTATACAAAGTGGATTTATATTTTTTGTGGCTATAATGGAACATATTTAAAGTAGAACGGAAGGCAGAAAATACTCACCTTTCCTCCATTGGTCCCTTCCCTCCCTGGCGCCAGGGTGCTGGTTGTTGGCCAACTTCAGTGGTCAGCAGATGAGGATGTCACTCATGCACGTGCGCAGGAGGCCATCATTCCAGAACACAGGGATTGGGCCAGCCGCTGTATACTGAGCTGCGCATGCAGGGAGATCGCTGAGAGCAGGCAGGTAGGTGAATTTTATTGCAAAAGAAATACTACTAATAAAAAAAATCTGCCCACTCCCAGTGAATACCAGTGGAACTTAATTTCCGCTTAAAAAAAAACAAAAAACATTGTTTTTTGTGCCTGGAGCTCAGCTTTAATTGCAGAATATCTAACAGTGCTGCTAGTGTTATGGTTCAAATGCAGTACTGTTCCTGTTACACAACTATTTGCTGTGTCATCCCAGTTTTAAAAAAGAGGAAACCTTGCAGAAAATCCCCACACTGTTTTCATTTCTTATGTTTATGAGTGTGGGCTTGGCTGCATGAGCAAGTGTGGACTTTTTTTTATGTAGTTACCTTATTTATTGGAACTGATTGGAAAAGTACAGTGATAAATCTACCTGTGTTCTTGGTACTGTACATGTAAGTGCATGATCTTTATTCATGATGAGTGAATCTGCCCCCATTCTATTTGCCAAGGCTTAGGCAAATCTTGTTTCTTGAGGTGCTAAAATGGCAGGGCAGTACAACTCCTCCCCCAAATGACTCAATTTCGGAAAGTAGACACCCCAAGGAAATTGCTGAGAGGCATGTTGAGCCCATTGAATATTTTTTTCTTTTTTTGTTACAAGTGATTGAAAAATGGCAAAAAATAAATAAATGAACACAAAGTTGGCACTAACTGATATATTGCTCACACGTGCCATAGTTCGATGTGGAATTACACCCCAAAATACATTCTGCTGCTTCTCCTGAGTATGGGGATACCAGATGTGTGAGACTTTTTGGGAGCCTAGTCACGTACAGGACCCCAAAAACCAAGCACCGCCTTCAGGATTTCTAAGGGCGTAAATGTTCTATTTCACTCCTCACTACCTATCACAGTTTTGAAGGCCATAAAATGCCAAGATAGCACAAAGCCCCCCCCCCCCCCCCCCCCCCCAACATTTTGGAAAGTAGACACCCCAAGCTATTTGCTGAGAGGCACGTTGAGTCCATGGAATATTTTATATTTTGCCACAAGTTTCAGGAAAATGACTAACTTTTTTTTTTTATTGTTGCGTTTTGTTTTGTTTTTTTTTTCCACAAAGTTGTCAATAAATGATATACAGTGCCTTGCAAATGTATTCACCCCCTTGGCTTTTTAGCTATTTTGTTAAATTACAGCCTTTAGTTCAATGTTTTTTTAATCTGAATTATATGTGATGGATCAGAACACAATAGTCTAAGTTGGTAAAGTAAAATGAGAAAAATATATACATATGTAGCGCCCTGCTCCTAATGAGCAGACGCTATTATTTTTGTAAATTTAAGTTTGTCTGTAGCTGCAGTTTGGCTCAGACTAATTATACTAAAGCTCTGGTTTCTGTACCAGTTTAGCTGGGTTGTGCTAGTTTCCACTTGACCGTGGGTGTCGATGTCACCACCGGTAAGTGTTGGAAAGGCAACAGGCTAAATATATTGGGTACCCCTTTTACTCAGAAACAGCCCGGTGGGAGTGGTCTGCCTGCTGTGCATTCTGGGTAAGGGTATTTAAGGTGCGGACGCCATTTTTTGGGGTTAGTTTTTCCCGACCTCATGGCCCTCCTGGGTTGAGCTGTGTACTGCCTTATTCTACGTCTCGGTCCGGCTGGCCCGAGGCTTTTCAACTGAAGGATAGGCCCAGAAATATTGGGGCCTATCGATCCAGGGTTGGTCCTGTGCTGTCTTGCCTGCAGGGAGAAGCCAATCGACTGGAGGATCCAGGGGAGGACTTTTTCAGGAGAGGACCGAGCAACAAGGCTGGTATCTCTGAAAGAGCCTGGAGACTCAGTTGGAGGACGCATCCCGGGTCACCTACCACATAGTACCGCCGGACTGGCTGAAAGAAACTGGTACTGTGTGACAGTCCTTTAACTTTGCAACAAGTTGATGGTTGTACCTTCCTGTGGCAGAGGATTGCATAACGATTCCGCTAAATTGACAAGTCTGTGGCAGAGACTAACCGAGCATCTCATCGGCTGCTAGGTCAGTGAGAGAGGCCTATCTGGTGGTTTCTGGATCCAGCCAGTGGAAGCTGTTTGTCCTCTGGATCAAGGAAATACCTCTAACTCATAATTACAAGGTACCTGAATTCCCCTTAACCCTCTACCCCTCTATTGCAAAAATCCAAAAATCTATGTTCTTTCAAATACATTTTTGAAAAAGGGACTAAGTGTCAGAGCTAATGTTCTTTAATCAACTCTACAACGGGACCCCGAGGACGGACACAGTGAAAAGGTGAGGTAACTGTAAACACAACAAAAACCAGCAGCTCCTTCGGGGGTCAGTGCTACATGTGGGGGCTCCAGTCCGGGATTTACCGTTACCTCTCGCAACTCAATGGAAACTTATGCAATAGAGGGTTCTGGACTGTGCCATACTTTTTTCACAAGGGGTTAATTGCGGGTCAATGTCTGGCGTGTGAGCCGTGGGCGGAGTCAAGAAAGCCCGGTGACCAGAGGAGCCAGTGGGAGGAGTCTTCCGTCTACTTGCTGAGTGAGATACCTCGTGTGTGTGTCTAAGCATTCAGGGAAGGATCTGTTCGTTGCCCCAATGTTCCGAATGCCAGGAATGCAGTCTGCTATGGGGCCCAGGATGTTCTCTGGGGGTACCACTACAAGTGTCAGATTGCCTGCAACATTATTGACGGACACTGGAATTCGCCTGAAACCGCTGGGGCGTTTCATACTGTACACGACAGGAGATGTCGAGGCCTTGGGCATGTTGTGCAACAGGTGCGAGGGACTGGTCGCAAACCCCTGTCCATTTGTCCGATGCCTACACTGCGGGCAGTACCTGTTCGCAGTAGTACAACCCACCGTGCCACCTTGTGCCTACCGGATGGATTGGGCCACGGGCATCGCCACTGAGGAGATCGCTACGTTCACTCCTACGGTCAGGCCTACATTCTCAAAGCCTGCTACACCGAGTGTTCCCGAGGGAGATGGTGCTGTTACTACCATCAGAGGAACAAATGTGGACATCGCTAAACCCGTCGCTTTGACTACTACCCACTTTACAGCGCCTGCCCAAAAGAAGGTGTGATACGTGAAGGACTCCCACGGCGGCGCGGTCGAGGCCTACCTCAGAGACTGCCTGAACTGGATCTGGAGAAAGAGATCACTCCAGAGGAATCCACGATAGGAACAGGGAAAATGTACATGAGGGACTGTGTGTAGATATGTACCCGCAGAGGAGTTACGGGACTCTGAAATAGACTCTCTCTCTGATGTATCTGGAGATGATGACCTTTTTGAGACTATGTCCCAGGAGATGCTGTGGGCAAATGCTGACGATGTTGCCTCAGTGTGTAACATATCTGACTGGATAGCCATAAACTCGGGGAGTACATCACCTCGGGTGGAAACCCCTGTCACTATTAGCGAGACTTTGCCCAAAGATGCCAGTTTGTTCGGGTCAAAGAAGTTACCCATTTATGCTACCCTGTTTCCCCGAAAATAAGACTAGCGTGATTGTCGGTGATGGCTGCAATATAAGCCCTACCCCCCAAATAAGCCCTACCCTGTTTCCCCCGAAAATAAGCCCTACCCTGAAAATAAGACCTACAAGGACTTAAACTAGGGCTTATTTGGGGGGTAGGGCTTATATTGCAGCCATCACCGACACTCACGCTAGGTCTTATTTTCGGGGAAACAGGGTATGGTGCAATTGTCGCCAACTTCATGTGTGCCCCCTGGATTAGGAAGCGCCCGATCTCTGCCTGTTGAAAAAACGGGTGGCCGCAGAGTATGGGCTGGAGTTTCCCTCTGTCCCAAAAGAGGTTATGCAAGAGATCGAGGGAAACAGAGAAAGTCGGTACGCAGAAGATGTTTGGGACTATTTAAAAGTGCCAAAGCTCTTCAGAAAGCCAGGATGTTCTTCCAGCATGGATGATCGATTTACCGGATGTCTTCTACATTGGAGCTACAGGAGACACATCTATGCAGACAAAGTAATCATTTGCCCTGACAAGTCGCACTAGTGAAAACCAAGCCAAAAGAAGGAAACCCACTTCTTTACATATTTTGACTACTCAGATGTAGTGTCGGCTTCCTCACAGCCAATAGCTGGTTTTGCAGCCTGGACATAGGGCTGAACTAGAAAAAAGTCCGAGCTCTTCTGAGGTATCCTCAGATGGCCCACCATCATCCAGATGTCTAGGAGGGATACTTGCTGCGTGGTGAGAGGATTCTTTCAAGGATGGGCGCGGCAGATTGCGCTAATTACTGCAATGGAACTGCTGTTGCTCGTTCCGCTATGTATCCCCTGCCCATCTTTTGAGTAGGACACCTTACCTGTTAACCCTCTGACTCTGTCTGCTGCAAAGACGCTAAAACAGCTTTTGCAGACCAATTGGCTGGTAATGGGATGACCCCCGCATGCTCAGCATTTAGGGATTTGAAAGTTGGTGAATGTGAAGAACTATGTCTTTTCACGGATGAACCCTCGCCACTTGCATGGCATCCTGATCTGGTTGGGGCCTTCATAGGTTTGTCCCTTATGTCGCCTTGTTATCCTATGTGTCCATGCTTGGACTTCTGGCTGAAAAACATAAACGTACCAGCATAAGTGCTCTCTTTTTTTTCTTTTATTCACCCGGCCGCGGGACCAGCGGACCCGGTCCCTACCTTAAGGCTCAATGCACACACACTGGAGCTCATAAACTGAAGTTTTTTGGAGTTTTTTTTTTTTTTAACAGCCCATAAACTCCAAAAATGTGTCAAAATGTTATCCTATGCGTCCATGGTGGCCGCCATTACTAGTAAAACTATCCCCTATTTTGTAAACGCTATAACTGCAAACCAATCAATAATCGCAATTTTTTTTTTTTTTTTTTTTTTTTTACTGGAGTGTATCCTCTGTGTATTTTTTTTTTTAAAAAAACACCCATAAATACCACCAAAAGAAAGCTCTATTTGTGGGAAAAAAAGGACACCAATTTTGTTTTGGAGCATAAAATTGTCAGTTAAAGCGACGCAGTGCCGAATCGCAAAACTGGTCTGTTAAAAAAAAAACACCCATCTGTTAAAATCGGGTTTTTCAACCAGCGTTTTCTGCCAGCAATCTGGCATCCAGAAAAAGCTTTTTTGAGCTCCAGTGTGCATGGAGCCTAAATGTTGGAGAGGGTCTTGTTCGGGTGGCGTACTGCTTATTTTAGGCAACAGACAGAAAAAGCAGCTAGAGAAAGATAAAGGAGTCAACGACTTGTATTTCAACTGGAGCAAGGAAACGATATTCGAGTAAAGAAAAAGAAAGAAACTACATTTACCATTGGCAAAAAACAGGGTCCCCTCCAGGAGCTCCCCGCATAGGCAACTTCCTCAGATGACAACAGGCTGCCATGCTGAAAGCCCCCAGTAATAAACAATGTAGAGGGGCATCTGTCGAAGATACAACCCTTCTAAAAAATGATTTTACCAACAAGGGCAAATATTTTTTATAATGTGCCCCTATTCAAGATGGCCACCATGACCTCAGGCCAGACCGCATGTGTGGCCGGGGGCACTAGGACCTATGCAGCCCACCGAGCCGGCTCCTGACGTCCGCGCATGCACAGAGCAAGCAGGAAGATGCTGAGGGACTCAGTCGCCCACTATAGTAACCAGAAATGAAGGTACAATATCACAAGGCGGGGAAGGTGGTGGGGGAGGAAGAATACGAAAAAGAGGAACGCAAGCAAAGGAAAGCGAGAGAGAATAGATGACAGGCAGGAGAAATGGAAGGATTAGGCTAAGTGAAAAATAGATATAGCTGCTTTCTCTGCTGCAGGCTTGAGCAAATGCCAGTATATAAATGCAGATAGGAGCTCTTTGTTAGGAGACAACTGCTGTCCCAAAAGACCCACAGAAGGGGACTCCCTTATCAGCGCATTTAGCTGCCCAAGAATAGGGACTGCACCTGGGAGAGGCTTGAACCCAGCTGGAAGCTGCCGATTGCAGAGGTAAGGGACGTTCGACCATCATTCACTAACCATGAGGTATGAGGGAAAAAAAGAAGAATGCTGGGAGTCATTTTCTTTTATAAAATTCACTGGTCCTGAGGGAGGAACCAAGGCGGAGCTTGTCATAGGTATGCTGCCATGGAGGCACCAGGAAAAGTTAATTCCATACAGACCTCAACTACAGGCCCCAGGTTGTACCATATCAAACAGCGTTTTGTTCAGAAACAAAGTCAGGTGCCTGTATGGCGCCCAATACATTGAAACAAAAGGTTTCACATGTGCATACTACACAATGGGTTTGATTTACTAAAACTGGATAGTGAAAAATCTGTTGCAGCTGTACATGGTAGGCAATCAGCTTCTAATTTAAGCTTGTTCAATTAAGCTTTGACAATAAAACCTGAAAACGGATTGGTTTCTATGCATAGCTGCACCAGAATTTGTACTTTCCAGTTTTAGTAAACCAACCCATATATCTTTATCTAAGGCCTGTAAAGTAATTTGTTTTTTGGGTTGTCTGTTTAACCTAAAGTTGCACCCTACTCAAACTAATTGCTGGCATAGAAAGAAAAAATTACCATGATGCCCATTTACATTCTCTGCCTGAGTCTTCTCTCATTTTCTGTTTACAGGAGGTAGGATCCTTCTTCCAGTTTTTGTCAGTCCATTGGTGGGGTTCTCTCAGTGTCCTGAAGAGGAGTCTCAGCAGTGAGGTCAGAATGAGTGGCTTGTAGGTGACTAGTCAGGGCTGGCATATTTGCAGCATTAGCCTGCAAGTCCCCAGCTCCTGAAATTTGCACCACCAAGGGATCCAAATTCCAAGAGGGTTATTTTTGCCCGCAATTGCCTTTAATTACACAGCAATTGAAGTATTTGTTACCGGACTATGCAATTGTTTTTTATTGATAATCTAACAGTTAATGACTTAGTATATTGTAGACCTTACAGTTCTTCCTGGCCGGCAGTGTACAAAGAAGTGTTAATGATAGTGAAGGTCTAGTGTAACAAAGTTACTGTCTGTGGCTCTTTTGGCACTGATTGCTCTAACACAGGGGTCTGAAGACTTTCTAAACAAACACTTTAGTGTGACCAGACTGTGGCCACTGGGAAAAGAAAATGTCTCAGGCTTAGTGGTCAGTGGGTGTAAAAAAAAGTAACATAGCTTCTGTGGTCAGTAGGAGGAGACATAGTGCCCTATCGTTGGTGTCAGTAGGCGGAATAGTGCCCCATTGTTGGTGTCATTGGAAGAAATGGTGCCTCATTATTGGTGTCAGTGGAATTAATAGTGCACCACTGTTGAAGTCATTGAAAGGAATGGTGCCTCATTGTTGATATCAGTGGAAGAAATAGTGCACCATTGTTGGTGTCAGGAAGAGGAATAGTGCCCCTCTGTTGGTGTCAGAGGGAGGAATAATGCCTTGTATCAGTGGGAGAAACAGTGCCCCAAGGGGCCATGGACCACAGTCTGGACACCACTGCTCTAACAATATTTTGCAGGATCAATGCTTGATAAAATAAAATAAAAAATGTTACATTGTTGGCTGCACCTACACAAAGCATCTGCAGTCTCTGCAGCAAGCCCTAATAACAAATAAATTGTTGTTTATTTCCTCAAAATATATGTAACATATAAGTTATTGCCTAATTAATAGGCCCAAGGCTGAAAGGTAAAAATGGTTGTGGAACATATCTGTTAATTGATGAATTGATTTTTAGGACAAGATCAGCACTGCGGTGAACTGCAGCATGAGTGCATTACAGGAAACTGCATTTGTGTCGGGTGCCTTTTGTAAATAAATGGTGACATTCTAAATGAAAAACACATGGTAGAACAGCGTAGTTTTTACCACCCCTGGACACAAGTGTTAATGAACAAGAAAAAAATGTGCTAAAAGGTCTTCTGTGGTAAAAAGCAACAAGGACATCAGTATTCCAAGATTAGGAGGATGCTGCCCTCTTCAGATTGGGTAATCCAATAGACACTATAAAAACAAAGCAAAATGGAAGGCGTGCACATCTAGTGCATTAACAAATACATTTATTGACTATTAAAATCAATAAAAAAAGTGGGTACTCACAAAATGGCAACTCTCACTGAGGCTTAAAAGCACACAATGTTGCATAGTGCAGACACAACAAGTGGTAATATCTAAAGCATTTTGGGCACGCACCCCCTTCCTCAGAGTTTAGCTATGAGGAAGGGGGTGCATCCCAAAATGTGCCCCAAAGCTAGCTTAGCTCTGAGGAAGGGGTGCATCCCAAAATGCAGATCGAAGCTAGCTTAGCTCTGAGGAAGGGGGGTGTGCCACGAAACACGTCAGTAATTACCCTTTGTTGTGTCTGTACTATTCAACATTGTGTGTTTTTTAAGGCTCATTGAGAGTTGCCATTTTGTGAGTACCCACTTTTTTGATTTTAATACTCAATAAATGTAAATGTAAAGATGTAAATTCCGAATTTTCGGATTTCCGAATTTCCCAATTTCGGTTTTCCGAAATTCTGAATTTTCGAATTTCCGAATTTTCAAATTTCTGAATTCCGAATTTTCAGATTTTCGGATTTTCAGAATTCAGGAATTCAAAGATTTGAAAATCTGAAAAAAAGAAAGAAAATCAGTTTAATTAATAACTAACTATTAAATTAACAAGTACGAATTTATCCGAAGTTACGAATTATCTAAAATAACGAATGCCGCATCTAAACAAAGGGAACAGAACAAATTAATAATAAATAATTAATAATAATAAAAAGGTTTTATTATTATTATTGTTATTTATTACTATTAGATCCATTAGTTCCATTTGGTTAGATGCGGCGTTCGTTATTTCAAATAATTCGTAACTTCGGATAAATTCGTACTCGTTACGTTCACTAACAGACAAATTTGAAAGGGAATTCCAATACCTATAATTTAATAGTTATTATTTAGAATTAAACTGATTTTCTTTCTTTTTTTCTGATTTTCGAATTTTTGAATTTCCGAATTCCGAAAATTCAGAATTCCGAAATTCGGAATTTTCGGAAATTCGAAAATCCGGAATTCTGAAAATCCGGAATTCCGAAAATTTGAAAATCCGGAATTCTGAAAATCCGAAAATCCGGAATTCCGAAAATCCAAAATTCGGAAATTCGAAAATTCGGAAATCTGAAAAATCGGAAATCCAAAAATGCAAAATTCGGAAATTCGAAATTCGTAATTTCGGAAGTTGAAAAATTCGGATATTCGGAATTAACGAATTTGTCAAAGTTTGTTAAAAAAAAAAAACGAATTTGGAACTAAACGAATTGCACATGTCTACTCAGCAGTCATAAATTATATTCTTGTGTGCTGTGTGTCTTTCACTATATGTGTAACTGGTATAAACAATAAGGCCCTTTTCACACTGGGGCGTTTTTCAGGCGGTACAGCGCTAAAAATAGCGCCTGTACAGCGCCTGAAAAAATCCGGCCCCATTCACTCCAGTGTGAAAGCCAGGCGGGCTTTCACACTGGAGCGGTGCGCTAGCAGGACAGTCAAAAAAGTCCTGCTAGCAGCATCTTTGGAGCGGTATAGGAGCGGTGTATTCACCTACCCATTGATTTCAATGGGACACCGCGGTAATACCGCGGCAATACCGCCGCAAAGCGCCGCTTCGGCGGCGCTTTGCTGGGGATTTGAACCCTTTTTCGGCCGCTAGCGGGGGTTGAAACCGCACCGTTAGCGGCCGAATACCGCGGCTAAAACGACGGTAAAGCAGCGCTAAATATAGCGCTGCTTTACCGTCGCCGCCGCTCCCGCCCCAGGCGCGAAAGGGGCCTAAGAGTGGTAGCCAGGGACTTTTTGAGGAACATATAGGTATGAAGAGAACATTGCATACATAAAAACCTGTGACTGCTCGCTTGAACTTTTAGATGTAAAAGGAAGGATATCCTGAAAATGTGTCCCTACCTATTTGATTTCTGCTCATTTTCTGGCTCCCCACCCCTCAGACATTGAGAATGGTTTGATTATAGGGCCTGGACAAGCTCAAAGCCCTCTTTGCTCTGCATGAGGAGGTGCTTTATTTTTTCAGGTTATTTAATTGGATTTTGGATGACCTCCCCACACACGGGAAAAGAGACTGCACACATTTTATAATTCCAGTGAATACATCGTTTTATCATAATGAGAATTATGGGTCTCAACGTGCTGACTGCTCACATGTACACCTAAAGAAGTCTATCAAATCGTGTCAAGTTCACATGTGGAGTGTATTGTACCTATACAATAATTGAACCCTGTACTCAATATTTTAGCATTTGGTTTGTTTGTTTTTTAATGAATGTTCCAATAAAACGTGTGTTTTTTATATATAAAGTGTTCTCTTCATATTTATTTGTTCCTCAAAAAGTCCCTGGCTACCACTATTATTGTTTGTATATGCTTAATTTAAGGACAAGGACTTGCAGCACACAGTATATTGGATATTCCTTTGTATGTGTAACTGGGTATGTAGTTGCTGTTTGGATGATCCCTGTACGGTTGTACCAACTGTGCCCCCACAATCCCTTACAGTTTTTGGCTGCAGCCCTGCCCTCTGCCCCTTAGGACTTTACTATGGAAGCAAAAAAGGCAGGCATCTATTGCATATCCCTCTGCCAGGGACAGAGGTTGGGGGCCGGAGCACTAAACTTAGTAGTGGCAAATGTGGTGCTGGTTGCCTATGCCCTGAAAATAAAAAATGAGTCCCTGCTCTGCTACCGCCAATGAAATGATGGGGCCCAGGGAAATGTTATCTGTTTACTGGGCAGTCTAGGAGCTGGTCAAGCAATGAAAACTGCCTGCATATTATAATGTAACATAAAATTGCTCGGGCCCCTCTGTTAAATTGATGGGGCCCAGGCCCCTGTGATACCCCCTCATCAGCGACCCTGGATGTGAAGTCAGTGTAAATAAAGTGCTACTTAAATATTTCAAAAGTGTAATAACTACCATCTGCCATAGTTACTATGTATTTAGCACAGAGCAATGTAGGACGTTATAGATTTTTTAATATGTAGGTATAATAGTGCAGGGTAGTATTTTCGAACACACTGCTGATTTCCTGTTCTACTATCCTATGCAACAAAACTACCAAAAAACATTTTATTGATTCATTGTGCAGGCTTGGCTTCTAACAAGAATATTAACAATTTTTTATCCAACATATATGGTATACTATTTCTGTTTTATGTGGTCCTTTAAAGCCCAGGTAAACCCCCCAGTACATGGGCTCATTTACATGGGCATACATATATTTTCTGTTTGAAAGAAAGGCCCCTGCTGGCAGATCTAGAAGATCCTGCGTAAAACATTTGCTGAAGTACTTGCGTTTATGCGCATACATCTGTAAAATTTGCAGGTCTACGTGCATAAAATCTACAGTTGTGTCCTTTTTTAATTTTGTAGACACAGCTATGTGTACGGGCTCATTGATTGCTATATGGTTTGCTTAGATGCATACAAAACTATCTGCTGTACGCTCCTAAACACAGCATTTTTTCTGCCCTTGTGAATGAGCTCTATTACTGTAAACGGGTCTTTTTTTGTGCTGGAAGGCACCATTACTGCGTACCGGCACCTCACAGAACTAGTCCTGTACTGTGTGCTTTCTATTCAGTAGGAACTACTAAACAGCCTATGATTTTTTAGCATCCTATTGGTTTTCCAGCAGTCAGCAGGAGGAGCTGTGCCAGCTCACCAACTTGTCCCTTATGCCAGCACAGGAAGTCTTTAGGTCACAGTGGGTCTCGCACTGATGGAGTTCATGGTGAGAACACAGTGACACCAGTAGCTCAGAAGGAGTGGGGGGGGGGTCCAGCAGGGAGGAATTCAGCCACATACAGAAGCATGGTGTAAAGTGTACATTGTACATGGAGCAAACTCTAGCAGATGGAGGGAGGGAGATTCTGGCTGCTTGTGATGCCAGGATTACACACAAAATGAGTGATCTCTTATGCCGCGTACACACGATTGCACATTCTGACAACAAAATCCATGTGGGGCGGGGAATAGACTAGAAAGAATGTCAGGGGAGGGTGGAGTTTCACGCATGCGCAGTGTATAGAAAGCATAACACGCGTGCGTCGTACGTATGATCTGTGAGCGGAGGAGTAACGAAAGCGTAACAGTAGTGACGATCGTTATAACCAAGGTACAATTTTAACTTGGTGCATCAGTGGCCTATACTGCTTATAGATTGAGGCCTATATTGGGTCAAGATTAGGAGAGTTTAGCCTGACATTAGGATTTGTCTTGTGTTGTGTCTTGCAGAGAAAATGGATCCCTTCAATGATAGGGAATTTCTAAGAATATTCATTGATATGTTCAGGGAGCTGCCCTGTCTGTGGCAGGGGAACCACTCGTTGTATACTAATCCAACAAAGAGGCAGGCAGAGCTGGAGAGATTGAATTTGTGAAGCCGGTGATCCCCACGGCAGACATCAAGTATTTAACATCCAAAATTGGTGGCATGAGGAGCACTTAAAATAGGGAGCTCAAGAAGGTCCAGGATTCCCTAAGATCAGGAGCAGCATATGACATTTATGTACCCAGGCTGTGGTACTATGACAGGCTGCATTTTCTGTAAGACCAGAGGGAACCCATGCCAGCACTCTCCAGTCTTCCTTCAAGGCTTCCTTCCCCCCCAGCTGAGGCTTCCGACGACCAACTTGGGCCTTCCAGGAAGCAACATGTGGAGGAGCCCAGCTTGAGTCAGGTATAGCATTCTTCAAAATATTTTTGGTTTCCAAGATAATGATGTTAAATATATGTTAGTTTTAATAACTAATTTCTGATTTCACAAAGTGTTTTACATATCAATAGACAGTAGTGGCCACAAATGATTGGGACAAGACTGAAAAAAGCTGGGGTCAAAATGATAGTCTTTTCTATTTATTAAAATTCAATTTGCAACAGTCATGAGCTGAAAATTGTGTGTGATTGATGAACCAAAAAAGAAAACTATGTCCCCTTTTCATACTCAGGAAAGTCTCAGCCAGGAGGAAGCCATGGAAAGTGGCAGCCAGGAGGTGGCCGGGCCCAGTAGCCTACCCAAATCCCAGGTCCCTCCCCTCGGCCTTCCACAAAAAAGTGCCAGGAGTAACCTGGAGGAGGCAGCACTTGGCATATTTCTGAAGGCTACTGCGGCCCTCAGAAACCCCCCCCCCCCCAGTCTTCAAGAGGACTATGCCTACATGACAGCCTGCAAAATGCTGGAAATGGAGGTGGACCAACGCCTCTTATGTGAGAAAGTGATCTTGCAAGCCCTAAATAAGGGGTTGAGGGGCGAACTCACAAGCCAAAGCCACAATTGTGAGTTTCTCCAGCGTTGCCTTCCTCTTTATTTTGTTATGACCCAGAATAAATGGATATTTATTTTTCAGAAATACTTGGCTATGTGTTTTACCTAAAAAAAGGACAGTTTGTGAGTAGGCAGGTACATTTCCTAAATACAATGTCAAATTAACAAGGGACACCAACACCAACCAACCCCCTTGAGGTTAAAAAATACAAGATAATAATGGTGTTGTGGTAACTTGACACACACACAACAAGAAATAATATTATGGAGAGCACTAAAAAAAAAAAAAATATATAGATCTTGAGAAAAAAAAAAAAAAGAAACAAAAATTATAAACATTATTATGGAGATCTGACGAAAAACAAAATTAATATTATTCATGAGATCACGAGAAATAATAAAGGAATCAATTTGTGAAAACTCTGTATGAATATGAGCAGTAAAACAACTTCATTCTTCTAGCATTCTAAAGAAGAAGAGAATGCGCTGCATTAAACTATTAAAAAAATTGCACCATGACAAATGTTCTATCTCGATTACAAACGCTAGTTTTACCAGACCAAGCGATTACGTCTCGTAATTTATTCTGAGCATGCGTTGCACTTTGTGCCTCGGAATTGTGTACACGTGATCGGAATTTACGCAAATGGATTTTGTTGGTGGAAAATTTGAGAACCAGATCTCAAATTTTGTGCGACGGAAATTTCGGATAGAAACTGTCCAATGGAGCCTACACATGGTTGGAATTTCTGACAAAAGGCTCCCATCGAATATTTTCCGTCGGAAAAATCCGACCATGTGTGCGGGGCATTAAAGTGTGAAAGTTGTATCTGACCTTAGGAGAGTGCTTCAGCTGAGCAGCATCATGGACAGAGCAGGAATGACTTATGGCTGGCTCTCTTGGGGCTGGTTCACACCAAATGCAGTCTATTGCATTTTTATTCTGCATCAGAAATGCATGGACAAGGTTCAACGTGGATTCCAATGGCCCTAATTCACACCAATGCAATGCGTTCCAGTGCAGTCAACAAAAGTAGAACATGTTGCATTTTTCTGTATGAAACGCATCTGGAATAAGACGAAACACATCAAAAATGCACCACAATGCACATGTTCTCAATTGTCCTCAATTTAGATGAAGGAAAAAAAAGGAGGGAAAAAAACATACTGGAATGCATCAAAAATGTGCATGCAGAAACGCAGAAATTGTGGTGTGAACCGGCCCTCATAGTAATAGTTGTGCCAGTGTGTGGGGCAGTGCAAGGACGGAAACAGAACTTTTTTACATGAGCGTAGAATTAAATGGAAAGTGCCTCTGAGATTACTCATCTGACGACCGCACAGCAACAGCACCATATTGGTGGATCACATGTTACGGGGGGGTGACCACACTCCTATCTGTTTTGGCCCTATTGGAGAGCATGGTCTAGCAGCTATCTTAAAAGATTCAATTACTCCACCATAATCACCTATTCTTAGGACTTCCATCTGATGTTACCCCCTACACCTCTGCCTTCTCTTTGCGGCTGGTTCTATGACTGTGAAGTTCAGATTGGTCTTATGGAGGTCTAGTGGTGATTGTGTGGGTGGAGCAATGCAGGTCTCAGTGTCCCTGATAGCTGGACTTCTGGTAGCATGCAGCAGCAAACAAACCTTTGTGCTTTTAAATGATGCGGTTTCCCATATGTTATGTTTGCATTTACAGGAAAAGCCCTGTACTGTAACCACCCAACCCTGAAGAAGAAACTTTTAAGTTTTCGAAACGCGTTAGCTTTTTCTTTGTCATATGAGTCCTTTGACAGTTTGAATGTGGTTATTTCTGTACATTCACAACCAACATTTCTTTTAAGCCGCTTTTGTCTTTTATGTCTTATAAACGTCTTGTTTTATACTTACATGTCAAAGTATATTAAGTTTTTATAACATGTTGAAATTTATGCCCTAAAAAATCCCATTAGAGGGTGTTGTGTCAATACAACTGAGATTACTTTTGGAACGTGCTGTATATTTCTTATATTTTGTACATGTTACAGTATTTCCTTTTTAATATTGAGATATTCCATAAAAATTTAGTTCCCTGTTATGTTCCCTGAGCAGAGCTGAGGTTGAAACAGTGTTGGGGGGGGGGGGGGGTTGAATTTATCGAGAGCCAGGACACTGCTTTGTGTGTGAGAGTAGTGGTCAGACTCCTGACTGTATTGCAGTAATAAATCATAAGGGTTCATTTGAACTTTAATAATTAACCTACCTCACATTTTGAGAGCAATTTTGTCTTGGGGGAAAATCAAGTATAAAAGAAAACCCTTCAGTTATCATTATGTCTCAATAATGAAGTTGTTGTTCCTTATGATTTACTATCAAGAACCATACAGTTTCCTGCAAATTTTTCTATTACGCAACATGACTTCCCCATTTATAATTATATGTTTCTGGCAAGGAAGCAGTGTAGAACTAGATCATGTATGCGAAGTGGCTGAAAGCTTCAGGCTTTAAAGGTAAGTTGCTTTTAACATAAAAAAATCTTTGCAATTCACTAGTTAAATGTCATAGTCGAAAAACCCTCAAAAATCTTGGTCTATCTTATTATAGACTTCAGCTTAAGATATTTTTTAGTGTCTGTATGTAAACTTTTAAAGCTTTTAAAGGCTAAGTACACCTTTTTAAAAAAAATAATACATGCACATCTTTTTGCAGGTAAAAAAAGTGCATTTTATTTTATTAGGAGCCTGTAAAGTATTCGGGGGTGCAGTGTCAGGCTCCTGCAGACTGTCAGTGTAGCGTTCTGCCCATACCTTGCACAGGCAGGCAGTTACCTGGGACCAGGAAGAATCAATTAACTACAAGAGCGCTCACTGGCGCTCTCATAGTTTATTGAGAACTACAAGCCATCAGCCGCAATGGTTGAATGTCGTATTTCTCTCATTCCCAGAGCTCTATGAATGAATGACACTGCTGCGCTGTGCTTAAATTGTGACAGCGGGTGCAGGGAGAGGATCCCCCACTCGGGGGAGGGGGAGGGATGTAGGGGCTGCTGATTAAGTGACATGTTACAATCTGAATAAGGATGTAACATGAAACATGTTATGAAAGGTGAACTTATCCTTTAATAAACCTATGGCTTATTCAACTAAACAGTAGAAAGAAAAAAGCAGAAGTGCAAATCTCACTACCTGTGGAAATTAAAAATCCATGTTGTGCTAGTCCCACGCTTTATCGACATTAACCCTTATGTGAGCAGAGGTCATCAATACCTAGCTGTCCAATCCAAATTTAGCAGCATCTTATGCACTAACTTGACAATGACCATATGCCTTCCTAAATTATTTTACAAATTTTTTTTTAAGACACATTAGGTTTTTATTTATGTTTTAATAAATACCTTTGGTAGACTGTTTATAAGCAGTTGTTCATATTAAACTACCAACTATTACTTGTTAGAGAACAGTAACAGACCTTCAAACCTAAGATCGTAAAATGTTCTCTTGGTTATGTCAAATCAAAATCCTAAAAATGGACATCAGCCCTAGGAACTTATTTCAAACTCTCCCAATTCCTTGTTTGTTCCTCCAAAAATTGCAACATAACTATACAAAATGTATCTAGGGGTCAAGTCTTCCAAGACTACATCATAAAATATTTTCTCTCCGTAAACTTAGAGGAGGAGCAGGCACTCCAATCATTGCTCTATACCAGGGCTCTACACACTTTCTAAATGAAGGGCCAGTTTACTGTCCTTTAGCCTTTAGGGGGGACAGATTGTGGCAAGTGGGGGTAGAAAATGTCCCAGCATAAGTGTGATTAAAGTATGCCTCAGACTAGGTGGCCAGAAAAGTGCCCCACCATTGGTATCAGTGGGAAGAATAGTGGCCCATCTTTGGTTTTAGTGGCAGGAACTATGCCCCACTGTTGGTGTCAATGGGTGTAATGGTGCCTCAAGGGCTGGGTACAAGGTAGCAAGGGCCCCATCTGACCTGCAGGCCACAGTTTGGAGACCACTGCTTTATACTATAGGGTATCCGTACTCATTAGGGCAGGGGTCTCAAACTGGCAGCCCTCCAGCTGTTGCGAAACTACAAATCCATGAGACATTGCAAGGCTGACAGTTACAAGCAGGACTCCCACAGGCAGAGGCATGATGGGACTTGTAGTCTTGCAACAGCTGGAGGGCTGCCAGTTTGAGACCCCTGCATTAGAGTATTAGACTGAATGCACCACCAAGATACTAAGCTTTGGGTAGCCACCATCAAAAAACGTCTCAACTATATTGACCTAGGAGACCCACCATGGATTGATCCAAAAGTGAAATATGCCCTCTCCTCCAACCTATAAAAAACAACTTTTGCGGTCTGGGAATGCACTCTCGTCTGCCCATTTCTTCTTACATGGCCCTATGATGCCATTCTTTGACAATCCAGCGTTCCCCCAGCAATGCAAACATTTAGGCTTAAGGGATGGACTAAAACATCCCATCGACATTTGGCGCAAGACACTCAACATGCCACAGATTTTATAGATAGTCTAATTGACTGGCCCACCACATCTTTTGTAAACTCCCCTCTAGACAAGGCTAAACTGATGTCAACACTTGCCACCTTTGAAAGAATTCTTGTACAAGATACAGTATGCTATTGAACATTCAACATACTGTATGACATATGACATGTACCAAATAATGTTCTATCTGCATGTCTATTTTTCTTATAAAAGTGAATAAAAATAAGGTTGAACTACAAACTCTGGTTTTGTTTAATTTGCTATGATCCTAATTAGTATTTGTCTATCCCTGCCAAGAATGTTTTATTAACTTCTAATTGAGATATCCATTTGATAGCTGACTTAGCAAATTTAATATGATTGTAATTTTAGGTTACTATTTTTTATTATTTCTTTCATCCCTGTACAATAACGCATAACTCACTTTTGGGTTATCCCTTTCAGGGAATATTTTTCAAATCTAGGGCTCTCCTTAACTGTGTTGGTGCTATGCTGTAGAAGTAAATAATAGCTCAGTGGCACAGTTGGCAGATTTGCATGTTTTTGTTGTCCAAATATGATCTGGTATGATATTGACAAATGTGCTTTCCGATTTTGTCATGAGATCATTAAATTACTTAAAAAAAGGTAACAATCTGGAAAGGTTGAACACTTAAGACAAACACATTTCATTTATATCAGGTTGCTTCCTAGTTGTACATTCTTATGAATTCCCCAGCTCTCATGAATGGTGTATATATAACTTTTTCAGCCAGCTTAGTAAGAAAAGAATAATGCAGTCTGTCTGGAAAGTGAAAGGACGAAAGGTGAGATTTCAAGTTTTCAATGTTAGAAAAGTTAGAAATATAAGTGTTTGAATTACTTTTTAGTTTAGCACCATCATCTCATGGTATTTATTTTTGGTTTAATCTAAGCTTATTAGATTTTTACAAAATAAAACAATAGCATGGTCATAAAAGCCATAAAAATAGACTTTGCATTAAGTACATGTCGTTCATATCTGTTAGTACAGGGCAAAAAAGAAAATTGTTCAGTGGTTATATAAACTGACCAAATAGGTAACAACCAATAGGTCAATATATACATACACAATGGCAGTTGCAAAACAATGGGGCAGTAATATAATGGGTGATCTTTTTGATGACACATTTAATATACAGGTCCTGTGACGGGAGTGTTAACTGCATACCCACAGTGGATGGCTAGACCTCGTTTGGGGTCTCCTCATCTGATAAGCGTCCATTCATTATGGAGCACTTTCGGACTGTGGTTCAGCACGTGTGAAGGACCTGTGTCACCACCAGTATTTGGAATTGGGATTCCTCTGTCTATATTATTTACCAATTTTATGCCACATTTGAAGATTTGTCATTTTGAATGAACATCATTTGAGTTTTTTATGCTTTGCACAGAATAATTGGCACTTAAATTGAAAATATCCAATCTGTATATCTTACTTGGCACTTTATTGAATACTATCATTTATGAATGCACATGTTTACAGCTTTACATGTACATATGGATGATTTTTTCTTTTTGCACTTATAGCACTTTATTCTCATCAGTGTATGAGCAGTACATGATTTTGATTATTTGAACACATGTTTGATTACAGCGCAACACATTTTTTTTTGTTAGCAATATAAGGGTATTTATTTTTAATAGTTCTGTATATATCGTTTTTTTTTTAATTATTATGTTTTTTTACTTTGCAACAAAATACATTCCAGAGATACAATTCTATTTGTACATGTCCCCAAAACAGAATGTGCAGAAGTAATGAACACAGGTATTTTAGTTACAGGGTAACAGTTAAAAAAACTATTCCAGTAAATAAAACGATCAATTCAGCATTAGATTCGAATTTGAGGAAGTCATTATACGTATAAATATGTATTTTATATCTGTTTTATACACAATCAGCAAAAAAAGCCCATGGCACAGAACTTAGCACAACCTTTGAATTAAGCTTATTCTGTGAACTGCTATAATTAAAGGACACTGCTCATAAAATAAATACTGACCCTTCTTTTTGAAAATGCCTGTCTGAAACCTTCCTAATTCTGTACCTTAAGTCACTAAACCTAACTCTTGGTCAGCAATGGGAGTCCCTGTATTTTGTTTATGACAGGTTGCAGCTCAGTGATCAAGTTTCCTGACTAAGCTAAACATCATTTTTCTATTTTCTGTTGCCACAAACTGTTTTATTTATAAGTATGATATTTTTAAGTATGTAATATTTATAAGTATAATATTTTAAAGCCTGTAATACTTATTAGTTAAATATTTTTCCGCCTGTGATATGCTGTAGATCTAAGCTTCATTTGCTGTAGCATAGATAATAAGGAGCATGCAAAAAGACAGTATTTCAGATAGGGAAAAATCAAAGCTTCAGGATACTGATCCAATGAGGAGTGGCGAATGAACATGAGTAGGAAGGAACGAAGGACAAACCAAAATAGCTACAGATCAAAATGTGGCCTAGATTATTACAGTGAAATGTAAAATATTGCATTCAACTAAAAGAATTTGACATACATATAACTGGTACACATAACGCCATGCTGTTTAATGTTTTAAAAACATTTCTCATACAACCATGGCAACAGTACTCAGTAGACAACAATGTGCCTTTCAGTATTCCCCTATGCAATGATTATTGCCTTACACACCTCTTCAGTAGTTATTTAAAGCCAAAGTATAGACAAACAATAAAAGTAACAGAAAATAGTCTTTGTTGCTGATGCTAAACCTGTTACCATTTATTTAAATAACACTTGTTTTTACATGTTAAAATTGTCTCCTATGATTTTCTTGTGGATAAGCAAAATTTAAGAATAACTACAAGTTTTAAAGATCTTTAGATGAAGGCTGAGTATTTGGTAATTGTTCACATTTTATTCAATCTGATCTAGAGCCCTTCATGTGTAAATAATAAGCAACTAGTGCCCTTTGCTCCCCAAGCCAATAACTTCTCATTGTTATAACTCATAACTTTGTGACCACTAAGCTCTATGATTTTTTCACTTACTGAGGTAACCTGATCGCGTGGGTGTTGACCGCTGGAGGACTGGCAGTCCAAACTCAAGATGGGATGGATTAAAGGGGTTGATTTTTATAAAGGCAAATAGACCACTTTCAAAGAGAGATCATGGCCGGAGCAGTGCTGGCTGAGGCCACACATTTTGCAAGCACCAGATTGGTTTGAGCGGTGTCTTATGCACAACACCTTGACACTTCTGGATTAGTGAACCAGACGCCTGCTTCCATTTTCTAAATACCGGTGGGGAGACACTCGAGCCTCATCTTTGAGTGGTGCTACAAGCTTTTCCATGATCACTTTGCAAGGGAATTTTCTCCAGAGCTTAGTGAAAGAGGTGAACCTCCTGATGATGTCCATCATCCAACCATGCGCTAACAAAAAACCTGAATGGGTATTCATTGCAAAGTGAAATTTTAGCTGAATCACTAAGCTCGGGAAAATTCCCTTGCAAAGTGAATAGCTGTGTATTTATTATCAAGCATGTATGCTACAGTGCGTTGCCATGGTACTCCATCACACATACGCTATAATACAACATGCCTTCCCTTAAAGCTGAACTCCGGGCACAAAACTTTAATTTTTTGAATATATTCCTCAATAGCTGAAAGGATATAAATCCACTTTGTGTGCAACAAATGCTTTTGCAAACCTGCAGAGATGTGAGAGTCACCCTGCAAGCCCCACTTATTTCAGCAGCCTGTCAAAAACTGCAGGAAGGGTTAGAGGCAAGACCCATCACCCTACATCAGTGGTCTTCAAACTGTGGCCCGGGGGCCAGATGCGGCCCTTTGCCTGCCTTTATCTGGCCCTTGGGGCACTATTCCTCCAACTGATATGAGACACTATTCTGCCAACTGACATCAAAACTGGGTCATCATTTCTCCCACTGACGCCAACAATTGGGCACTATTCTTACAAACGATACCAACGATGAGGCACTATTCCTTCTACTGACACCAGCAATGGGGGGGATCTTCCTCCCAATGATACCAACAATGGGGCATGATTCCTCACCTAATACTAAATGTGGTGGTTTACACCCACTGATGCCAGGAAAAGTTCCAGTCCTGCGGGCCACAGACCGGCTCATCTAAAGTCTAAACAACAATAAATTGGCCCTTTTATTTAGAAAGTTTGGAGACCCCTGTCCTACACAATGAGAGTGAGCATGAGGTACCGGTCTTTATTACATGAAAGCTCCTGCACATAAGCAAAGCTTCACACTGGATTACTGCACAGATCTGGAGGAAATACAAAAAGGGCACTTAATTCAACTAAGACTACATATGTCTCTTGTATTTTGACAACTTTTGCTTATCCCAGAGATCAACTTTAAGCACAACCCAACACGCAGATGTGAAGGCACGATGGGGTGTGCAGCATTGCCCAAAACAAAGTGCAGGCATGTTTTTTGTGTGATTTAGGCTTATTAAGGGCTTATTCGATGTGAGTAGACTGCCTTAACCCAACATGCAAAAAAAAAAACCATTATCATGCACATTAGTAGAAATGCAGCCTAGGGCAGGTTCTAAATTGACTGTGCAAATGTTGAATTCTACCAGATGTAATTCCTCTTCTATTCAGAACAGATACACAGGGTGTGCCGGGTGCTCTGTCGCAGGCGCCGGCGGAGTGATCTACATCTGCACTCCGCCCCCCCTTCGGTCTCTCTCTCCCTTAGAAGCAGCGGGCTAGCGGAGCCTGGAGAGCGGCAGACGAGTGGCTGCAGTCTGCTAGATCGAGGTGAGTGAGACAGCACTGAACAGGACACCTGGGCAGCCAAAAATAGCCAACCAGTCCATATGAATCTTACCCTGTCTTGTCACTAAGTATATATATATATATGGGGCGTGTCCAAGATGGCGACGGGAGCGGACGTCTTTTAACACCGCTCCGCCGTCCGGACCAAATATCCGCCGATCCAGCGGTGCCAGACGACCTTAACGGTGCCCACTCGATCTGTCGGGACCCCTGCAGTCCCCCGCTCATGCCCGGGTATAAAAAGGGCGGATCAGCGCGCCGACAGAGCCTACGGAGGACCGGGCCCACGCCGCCGCGTGCTGGGGAGAAGGCCGCAGCAGCACATACACCCACGATGGCAGAGCAGGCAGGGGAGGTGAGTCCAGGGGTAGTGGCAGACCCCCAGGCCCCCCCGGAGCATGCAGCGCTCTTGGAAGCCATAAATGGCTGCAGAACGGCCCTCACTGAAAAGATTGATCATGTGCACATTGAGGTGGGCCTGATTAGGAGAGACATTGATGCTTTTAAAGGCAGAGTGACAGAAGTTGAGCAGCGTGTGTCTTTGACGGAGGATATTCAGAGAGATCACTCGGCTGACATTCAATCCCTGAAGATCAGAGTCAAGCATCTAGAGTCGCGTGCTGAAGATGCAGAAAATCGCAACAGACGCAACAATCTGCGCATCATTGGCCTGCCTGAGGGAGCGGAGGGGAATGATACCCCCCAGTTCACAGAACAACTGCTGCGCACCCTTCTACCCAGGGCCTCATTTTCCTCCCACTTTGTTGTGGAACGTGCCCACAGGATCCCTGCAACAAGGGGACCGCAGGGAGCACCCCCGCGCACCTTTATTTTTAAGCTGCTGAACTACCGTGACCGTGATGTAATCCTGAGGGAAGCAAGGAACGTGGGGGAGCTCAAGTATGAGAATGCCAAACTCCTCATATTCCCAGATTACTCCATTGAAACCCAGCGGCAGAGGAAGTCATTTGACCACGTGAGATCCCAGCTTCGCGCCAAGAACCTCAAATACAGTATGCTGTTTCCCGCCAGACTGCGAGTCCAGGACGGAGAGAGGGTGCGATTCTTCACATCGCCGGCCGAAGCATCCTCCTGGCTGGATACGGTCCGCACTGGATGAGCAAGTATACATCTCTCTGATCCCTGTGTTTTTTACTACCCTTTGCAGCTGTGTACCTGAATTTGGGGGTGGGGGGTCCCAATGGCGGCTACTGCAGCTCCCATGCACCCCTTAGACACTGAGACTATGAGCGGGTGATGCCTGTTGTCTGCACGAGGACGAGGCACCCCCTCCCCCCCCCCCCCTGCTAATTTCCACTTCTCAGGATGGACACCCCCCCCTGCCTATTGTTTACTGCTTTTGTCCCCTGTCTTTCTGAGAAGACCTCGGCCATCCTTATCTACACCCCTATGTTTTGGTTTCTACTGCTCCTCCTTTTTCTATTGCT
>CM053026.1:316639326-316828975 GCA_028564925.1 Lithobates sylvaticus
CTCTGTTCTGCTGTCCCCCTCCGTTCTTCCTCCGTGTTACCCTCCGTTCTGGTGTCACCCTCCTTCCTTCCACCGTGTCCCCCTCTGTTCTGCTGTCCCCCTCCGGTTTTCCTCCGTGTCCCCCTCCGTTATGCTGTCCCCCTCCGTTCTTCCTCCGTGTCCCCCTCTGTTCTGCTGCTGTTTTCCCCTCCGTTCTTTCTCCGTGTCCCCCTCCATTCTGCTGTCCCCCTCTCTTCTGCTGTCCCCCTTCGGTCTTCCTCCGTGTCCCCCTCCGTTCTGCTGTCCCCCTCCAATCTTCCTCAGGGGACAGTAGAATGGAGGGGGACATGGAGGAAGAACGGAGGGGGACAGCAGAACAGAGGGGGACATGGAGAAAAACTGGAGGGGGGCAGCAGCAGAACGGAGGGGGACAGCAGCAGAACGGAGGGGGACAAAGTGTGAGTGTAACACAGACAGTACACTAACCTGTCCTGGTCCTGGAAGAAAAATGTCTGGCACTGACTGCAGGCGGGACTTGCGGACCTCGTGGGCGGGAGAAGCCTGGAGGAGGACGCAGTCAGACGAGGCTCAGGCTGGCTGGCTGCAGTGCTCAGGAGGAGAGAAGTTGAACAACTGTGGCAGCTGTGGTCTGTCTGGTGGTGATGTGTCTGGTCACCGTCACTCACTGGCGTCACCTTGTGCACTGCTGGCTGGCTGGTGGTGTGGCTGCTCTCTCTCTCTGGACTACTGGGCGGTTGGCGTGTGCGCTGCTCGTCTCTCAGCCGTAAGATGCAGGCGGGTGCACTGCCCACACTGACTGCCAGTGCCGCCCACGTGTCTGTCAGCCCGCCCCTCAGGCCTCAGCTGATGTCACTAGTTGCTAGCCTAGCAACCAGCCTGGCAGCCAGCCAGCCTATGATGTGTTAAACTTTATAAGGGTGGTGGGCTGGCGGCGGACAGACGGAATGAGTCGGCGGAGCGGACTGGTCTGGTCAGTGGTCACTGTGTTTTTTTTTTTTCATTCCAGGACATTGTATTGTCCCGGAATGAAGGTGCCCGGGACACAGGACAAAAATCTCAAATCAGGGACAATCCCGGGCAATCCGGGATACGTGGGCACCCTAGCAGAGGTGGGAGTATTTATAAGACTAGTTAGGGTTTAGCCTGAAATTCTACATTAACTTTAGCTTGTAACTGATAACTGAAAGTGCAACTCAAACTGATTTTTTTTTCATAGACTGAAGATTGGGAAAGGCTAGAATTTTTGTCTGGTTTTTATGGTCCCTAATGGGGAGATTTTCCCTACTTTGCTGTTGTCAAGGAAAATTTTCTCCAATAGAGACAAAGCAATAAAAGCTTGAGAGAAAACTCTTCCCCAGTGTATGAGTAACTTGGGTTGTATGGGGCTTTTGTTGCTGTGTTTACCACTTTGGGGGAATTTTCCCTCACATTTTTCTCAGATACATGGGGCCTCCAGTACAGGAAGTGAGGGGAAGTTAAACCCAGACCACAATAAAAACCTCACAGCGTTTATAATTTCACTATCCCTTATCCAAAACTAAAAATGTACGTTTTGTCTGGAGTTAGCTTTAGTTTTGTATCTTCTTAACCATTGTGGGTATGTGTTAAAGAAGTAAGTACATTTATTAAGGAAGTTTTTTACATTTACTGTAACTGCCGAGCAGATTGCAGAGTACATTATAATGCAATAGAAAATTACTGATTGTTTTCCTGTAGGCCAGCTAATCATGAACAATCAACCCCACACCATCTCAGCCAAGCTGTTTCACACATACTAAGTAATAGCTCTGAGCAAGCAAGCACCACATTATTAGCAGCAGTGGCAGTTGGTGGTAATTTTTTTGTGGGGGGGCAGCAAACAGTACCACCCACACTGTACCCCATCTATGGTAGGCAGCGCTTCTCCCGGGTTTCACTGGCAGCTTCCCCTGCTTGGCGGAGGCAGCTTTCCCTGCTCTCCATGGGCATCGCGGCGGCTTCCGTTTCCTCCCTCCTCCTCCTCAGTGGCCAATTGGGACTCTTCTCTTTTTGGCCAATCGGAAATTGAGTCTCAAACCCGCTTCTAATTGAGGATCAGTGTTTCAATAGTGAATGTTCATTCGCTGTGGAAACACCAGGCTAGGCTCATAGCGCAATGCTCTGTGCCACAAGCCCACCCTAATTTGAAGCCTATTAGAGCGTCTGGCTCTAATCAGGTGCTTCATAAAAACACCCCCGCCACTGTCATTTTTACGCACGACGTCCTGAAAGGGGCCAGACGCATGGATAGAAGGTGGCGGCCATGGACTGGATAGAGCATGGGGGTGGTGGCTGTGGATAGAGGGGATGGCGCTGGGGGTACCCTAATGGATGGGCCACTACTGATTAGCAGTCTTTTAGCAGTCTTTTTTGATAAAATGTATCCATTTTTTGCCATCTGTGTCCCTGTTGGATAGATTTCCCTTCACTTCCAGTCCAATTGCAGTCCAATTGCCAAAACAGGAAGTGAGAGGAAATCCCTACAAAGTGAGTTGTCACCGGGGTCACCAGAACTACTGTCTGTATGTGTCTGAACTCTTCCTGTTCTGGTGAAAATCCAAAAGTTGAGATTTTTCATTCCGTTTCACTCTTGATGATAACAGCAAACAGGACAAATAGAGAGGCTGAGTCATTCTAAAAGGGGTAAAGACAGAAAAAAAGACCTGGCAGGGGTTCTGATTCATCTCCACACTATTTAAAACTAAAAAAGAAATGTTGCCTTCAGTTATACTTTATTTCAAAAAACGTTTGCTTTAACATTCAGGGGATGGACTTTCCCAAATGAAAACCGCATTCACTGTTAGGAATTTGTTTGTTCAAGAGAAATTTGCCTTCCTGCTTAATATTTTCTTGTCATTTTGGACAAAACCGAATGTCATTTTGACCCCACTAAACAGCAGAAAATTGGAGGAATGTTCTCAAAACAAAAATTGTCCCACTACTGTATGGCCAGGTTGTTTTTCTTTATAAGTTGCATGTAAGTAGATTTGATTTCTGCTCATGCACCATTCTGCCCTGTTTAACTGGTACAATGCCAGCTTTGCTACCCTGTTTCCCCGAAAATAAGACCTAGCGTGATTGTCAGTGATGGCTGCAATATAAGCGATACCCCCCAAATAAGCCCTAGTTAAAGTCCTTGTAGGTCTTATTTTCAGGGTAGGGCTTATTTTCGGGGAAACAGGGTAGGGCTTATTTGGGGGGTAGGGCTTATATTGCAGCCATCACCGACAATCACGCTAGGTCTTATTTTCGGGGAAACAGGGTATATACCAGTCTTAAGGCCCATACATACGATCAGACTTTTTGACAACAAACATGCAAATTAGCTGTTTTAAGGCAACATCCGACCATGTGTACGCTCCATCAGACAAACTTTTTCGGTTTTCATCGGACAAATGTTGGCTATACGAACCCGTCAAACTTGGTGGCAACAACAGTCCGACCGTGTGTACACAAAACCATCAGACTTTAGTACAAACACGCATGCTCAGAACCAATGCAAAAGATCAGACAACAATACAGAAGTCGACCAAAGGGTGGCGCCGGAGAATTGAATGTCCTCTTTTGAAGTGTGGTCAGTACGTGTTTGTTGCCTTAAAATCCCTGCCGTGTGTATGCTTAACAAGTTCACGACCAATGCCCTTTGTACAGAAATCCACGGGAAAGTTTGTTTAAAGTCTGATCGTGTGTATGAGGCTCTTCTATATCTACAACTCATGATACATTAATGAGTCAGTGGGAAGAATGCTCCTTACATTTGTGGTCATTGGGAAAAATTCCCTCCTTACAGATGACTAAAGAGATCAATAGTGTCAGTAAGAACTTATCTGAGGGATAGAAATTGCTTAAGGAATATACCTTGTTTTTTTTACCGCATGAAAAAGACTGCATTGAACATATATAGTCAATTTTGGTTCTGGCTGGGATGACCAGAAGCTCTGAGGCCAATAAAACTACATTATTAAGACAGTTAATTCTTCTTGCGTAACCTGCAAAGGGGAATCTGGGAGTAGCAACAATTATGAAGTATCCTCCTTTACATCTGATATCAGCTGCATAGGCTGCTGTGGATTTTGTTACACTATTGCAGTGATGGCGAACCTTGGCACCCCAGATGTTTTGGAACTACATTTCTTGTCAATACTAGGTTTAGTATATTGTATATGCATAGTATATTTTTATATAGTATGTTTTTTAATTCTGCTGTAGTACAATGCACAATCAAAAAATAAAGCCCACACCTTTGGTTCAAAAAGAATCTCACTCAGAATTGTCCATTAGGTCACTTGTTTTATATATGTTAAAAATTGTGTTTATATATGAAACTTGTACATAAGTGCTGCTGATGCAATAATAGTGATTATCACACTGACCTGCACTGTAATGAAATGTTATTTTATCAGGGCATAATGCAGAGGCTACAACTACCACTGACTATAAATGTATATGGTGCTATTTACAAAGTATATTAACCACTTTCCGACCAGCGCGCGACGATGTACGTCCCTTTTTTGAAGAGGGATATCTCGGTAACGGCAGCAGCTGCTGCCACAACCGAGGTATCCATCTCTTCAGGCGCCGGTCGGCTGTCCGATAATGGTGGTCATCGCGGTCGGAGTCGCCGCAAGATCACCGTTATCGGCGGCGGGAGAGGTGCCCCCCCCTCCCGCTGCTCTCCCGCGCCTTCCGCCGCTTACCGGAACCGTCGGCAGCGGCGGAGGCGATCGGGTCCTTTCCCCTCCTGTGCATAGAGATGAGTGACGCTAAGATGGCCGCCACTCATCTCTATACCATAGGAGGGCGGAAGCGACGTCAAAAACGCCACTTCCGCCCATACCTCTTAACCGCTTCCCGAACGCCTCATGTAGATATACGTCAACAGAATGGCACGGGCAGGCAAAAGCACGTACCTGTACGTCCCCTTTAATTTGCCTGCCCGGGGGGGCGTGCGCGCGCCGCCAGCGGCACGCGCGCGACCTGGTCGGGAGCTCCGTGACCACGGCCGCGGGACCAGCGGACCCGATCGCCGCTGGTATCCCGCGATCGGGTTACGGAGCTGAAGAACGGGGAGAGGTTTGTGTAAACAAACCTCTCCCCGCGCTTCCTACATTGACTGTCAGTGAACGGCGGTTCCCTGTCATCGGGAACGCCGATCAATGACATCAGACGTACAGCCACGCCCCCCTACTGTAAAAAAAACACACAACACGTCACACTGACTCCTCCCCGCCCCCTAGTGGTTAACCCTTCACTACAACTGTCATTTACATAGGAATCAGTGCTATTTAAATAGCATTGATTTCTGTATAAATGACAAATGTCCCAAAAATGTGTCAAAAATGTCCGATGTGTCCGCCATAATGTCGCAGTCACAAAAAAATCGCTGATCGCCGCCATTACTAATAAAAAAAAAAATATTAATAAAAAAAAAAAAAAAGGCTATAAAACTATCCCCTATTTTGTAAACGCTATAACTTTTGCGCAAACTAATCAATAATCGCTTTTTTTTTTTTTTTTCATTGAAGTCCAAATATGAGATCTGAGGACTTTTTGACCCCAGATCTCATATTTAAGATGACCTATCATGCTTTTTTCTATTACAAGGAATGTTTACATTCCTTGTAATAGGAATAAAAGTGAGCCAATTAAATTTTTTTTAAAAAACAGTGTAAAAATAAATAAAATCAAGAAAAATAAATAATAAAAACAAAAAAAATTTTTTTTAAAGCGCCCCGTCCCGACGAGCTCGTGCGCAGAAGCGAACGCATACGTGAGTATCGCCCGCATATGAAACGGTGGTCAAACCACACATGTGAGGTATCGCCGCGATCGGTAGAGCGAGAGCAATAATTATAGCCATAGACCTCCTCTGTAACGCAAAATATGCAACCTGTAGAATTTTTTAAACGTCGCCTATGGAGATTTTTGAGGGTAAAAGTTTGATGCCATTCCACGAGCGGGCGCAATTTTGAAGCGTGACATGTTAGGTATCAATTTACTCGGCGTAACATTATCTTTCACAATATATAAAAAAATTGGACTAACTTTACTGTTGTCTTATTTTTTTATTCAAAAAAGTGAATTTTTTCCAAAAAAAAAAAAGTGCGCTTGCAAGACCGCTGCGCAAATACGGTGTGAAAAAAAGTATTGCAACGACCGCCATTTTATTCTCTAGGGTGTTAGAAAAAAAACAATATATAATGTTTGGGGGTTCTACGTTTTTTTCTAGCAAAAAAAAACTGTTTTAAACATGTAAACACCTAAAATCCAAAACTAGGCTGGTCTTAAAGTGGTTAAAACCCTAAAACTGACCCATTGCACACCCCCATATCTGGCATTTTAAGTGGCTATTCTTATCACCATTCAAGTGTCCAGATGTTGGGACTGTGTCCACTGATTTAGATGTTAAAATACTTTGTTATTAGTTTGAAGTTCAAACTTTGAACTTAGTTATTTCCCCCCTCAGCAAGGACTACATTTTTTCAGGCTTGTTGGCCATTTAATTGCTGAGTGTTCTGCTCCTTGTCTGCTGTTTGGGCATTCAAAGTGTTTCTTTTATATGCCAAGAAAAAAGCACTAAGCAGTTTTGTTAATGTTGAAAATAAAACAAAACCTTTCCTGAACACTGACTTTTAACTCATTTAAAGGTGAAAATGGGGTCGATCAGTTTTTTTGACTTGATTTGTGACCAAAATAAATGACTTGACTTGACTTGCTTGACTTCTAGCAGGGACTCGACTTGACTTGCTTGCTTTTCGCCACAGTAACTTGGGACTTACTTGAGACTTGAAGGTTAAGACTTGAGACTTGCTTGTGACTTGCACATGTGTGACTTACTCCCATGTCTGGTGAATACTGCAGATCGTCCACTTTATGTGATTGATCGTGTACGTCAAGTGACTCCAGAATGTTTATTCTATTGATGTGACTGTCTTGCCATTACCTGAACAACACCCATAAAGTTCAGTGAAGCTCACTACCATGTGGATAGTCATTTTTCTGATATAAAGGTCTATGGCTAGGAATGTCATGAGGAGGACTATGATGAGGAGCAGGGCACAAGGTGGTGGAGGAGTTTTGTTTGTACTGCTTCAGTTTAACCAAACATGAAATGCATATGAAGGGGTTTATTTTGCTTAATGTGCACAGGGAATAAATTATTCTTTTTTAATCTGTATTCGTTTGCAGAAATGTGGCTTAACCAAGTGTCCACTAAATTATCAGTTGCAAGTTCTGTTTTTATAGTACTTGCACAAAAAAGAACCCTGGGGTTACTGGGGTGGTCGGGTGGATAATTGTATAATTGTATAATTGTGCAGAAGCATAGTTATCCTTTAATGTGAACCTGTCATGATAGAAATTTAGACACAACACTTGCTGATTCATTTGACGGTTACCACCTATGTCCCCAAACCAGTTCCCTTGCTGGCACATTTTCTGGGTGTGGGGGATCATTAATCCAGTGCTGCAGATGGTCTCTCGTTGACTGCTCCCCTACCATCCTCTTGCAATTACTTTTATCCTCTTCTGGATCCTGAAAGTACCCCAATGCTGAGCATCCAATAGAAAGTGTCCATGTCATGCATATCTGTGTAAAGAAAGGGAAACAGAAGACGTAGGAATGGAGGAACATGTGACTGCAGCTTTTGATCAGTAAAATTAGCATTTAGATAGGATTATTTATCACTGCCAGCAAACAGAGGGTTGAGAAGGGGGACACTTTTATCCTGCAGATGGGTTTAAAAATGTTTCCTGTTTCTGTGTTCCTTTTGTTCTCCAATAAAAGTGCTCAGCTGGATGTCCAGCAAAATCTATACAGTCACGTCTGCAGCAGTTTTCCAACAATATTAAAGCAACAGGATGTCCAAATGGTGAGGTCAGCATTAACAAACTACATATTTTTGTAAACACAGTTCACTTTAAATAATAAAGATGACAAGGAACTATAACTCCCAACTGAGCTTTAATTGTGAAAGGTTCTGGAACATCAACCTCTTTTTGCATACCAGTAAAAACAATTAAAAAAGTCCCTAAACCTATCCCATAGTTTGTAGACGCTATAACCCGGGGTGCCCAACCAGTGGCCCGGGGGCCACATGTGGTCTGCGGAGCCCTCTGATGTGGCCCTCGACCTCCTGCTCTGGGCTGGAATAGAATACTGCTATTAAAGGTCAGTTTATTACCAAAATCAGTGTATATATAGGCATATATTTTCTACAGTGGTTACTGGGCTGCTTTAAAACTGATCCGCAGGTGCAGAGCAGTTTACCTGCGGGTTACCTGCACTAAGCCATAGACTTCTGTTATTACCTGCAAGTTTGGTGAGCTTTCTGAAAGTGCACCAAACCTGCAGAATATAATAAAAGTCTATTGCAAAGTGCAGAAAAGCCTAAGGTACACTGCGTTGCACCCGCGGTGCAGATAAACCGCAGTGCATCAGTGTGAAAGCAGCCTTGGACCCCTTTCACACGGTCAGTCCGACCAATTGGACCCTGCATTCACCTCTAAGAAGTGGCAGACATAAACCACTGACTTACCTACCTCCAATATGATCCGCTAAAAAGTATAGTGGGCTGGGTCAGTGTCCGCTCTGCATATGCAGAGCAGACACGGACATGCCATCCACCCGCTCCGCTCATTGTGGCCCGTGACCGGTTACCAAGTTGCTTAAGTGGCCCTTGCTCTTCAAAAGGTTGGGCACCCCTGCTATAACCTTTGCGCAAACCAGTCAATATACGCTTATTGGGATTAATTTTACCAAAAATATGTAGCAGAATACATATTTGCCTAAATTGATGAAGAAATTATTATTATTTTTTTATTTTTTTTTTATTATAGCAGAAAGTAAAAAATATTGTTTTTTTTCAAAATCTTCGGTCATTTTTTTGTTTATAGCGCAAACAATAAAAACTGCAGAGGTGATCAAATACCACCAAAAAAAGCTCTATTTGTGGGAAAACGGGGACATCAATTTTATTTTGGTACAGTGTCGCACGACCGCACAATTGTCAGGTAAAGCGAGCCGAATCGCGTGCCGAATCGCAAAAAAAATGGCCTTGTCAGGAAGTGGGTAAAACCTTCCAGGGCTGAAGTGGTTAAAGAATAAAAATAAACATAATGGAGTAATGGCATGAACAGCAATATAAAAACCCACAAAACAAGGCAAAGTAGAAGCAAGTTGTTAGTGAAAGATGCAAAGGCCAGAGGATAGACAGAATACATAGAGATAAAAAAAAACACAGGTCAGCATATATTAGGATAAGGACAGAAGAATTAGCACTTACATAAAAGATACAAAATTGAATGCAAACAACAACAATATCACATTCCTAGAAATAGGCAGCCCACATATATGTGAATTGACAGTGACCCAATAGGGGGGATTTACTACAACTGGAGAGAGCAAAATCTGGTGCAGTTCTGCACAGAAACCAATTAACTTCCAGGTTTAATTAAACAAGCTGAAGTTAGAAGCTGATTGGCTACGATGCACAGCTACATCAGATTCTGAGGGGGTATTGTGGGCGTTTCATATGTGTTAAATGTTGAAAGAAATATAGGTGTCAAAATGTCCTTGAAGGTTTTATAATAGACTACCGAGAAACCGTCTGGACCAGGGCTTTTGCCAACTTTTAGCATATTCAGAGCAAGCAGTGTTTCCTCCTGGTTCAGAGATTTGTCAAGGTCTTGACATTGTTCTATCGAGATGGGAGTAGGGCTATATTTCTTTTTTTTAACAAGAAGAGGGCTATATTTCTTGAGGAAATTCGTAACTAATTGCGTTCTTTCCTCTTTTTGTGAAGGCGATTGTGTAGTGGGTATATAGCTTAGAATAGTATGACATAAATTGGTTTGCTATTTCTGGTGTGGAGTGTAATTTACGTCCCTGTGTCGGAGAGAGATTTTTATTGCTGTCTGCACTGTAGGTTTAAACCTGTATAAGAAGAGTATATGGCAGCAGGAACACAGTAGAGCATTGGGGTTGATTTACTAAAACTGGAGAGTAGTACAAAAACAAAATTGTCAAAGCTTAATTGAACAAGCTGAAGCTAATTGGCTACCATGCACAGCTGCACACAATTTTGCACTCTCCAGTTCTAGTAAACCAACCCCATTATGTTGTTGATAAGACATACCTGAGACCTTCTAGCTGTGGGGTTGATTTACTAAAACTGGAGGGTAAACAAATCTGGTGCAGCTCTGCATAGAAACCAATCAGCTTCCAGTTTTTTTTTTCAAAGCTTTATTGAACAAGCTGAAGTTAGAAGCTGATTGGCTGACATGTACAGCTTGTCAGGGCTGGGCTCAGCCCTTCCTTCTCTGAGCTGGCCGCTCAGCTGTCGGCTAATTGCCAGCTCCTATCTCTCCACAGTTACTCAGCTGTTGGTGATATCCTGCTCATCAGTCCTGCCTACTTAGGGCTCTTTCACACGGACGTGTACGTGTACGGAGCCCGCTCTGCACAGGAGCGATCCCCCGCTGTGCAGGAAGATGACAGGTCTGTCTCTGCACTCTGTGCAGGGACGGACCTGTCAGAGCACCGCTCTCCCCTATGGGGGACCGTAGAGTCCGTCGTCACCCGATCCGATCCGCAGACGGATGGAAAAATTGCTTTTTCCTCCGTCACACTTTTTCGGATCGGAGCGGGACGGATGTCAGCGGACATGTCACCGCTGACATCCGTCCCTCCATAGGGGTCCATGGAGGGTCCGTTCAGGTCCGCCCGTGTGAAAGAGCCCTTAAGGCGTCCAGTCCAGAGGAGCTCTGCCTTTGCCTTGGTCAACATCACAGAAACTAGCTCCTGCAATCCTATTCAAGACTTGCTTTTCTGACATCCCTTCTGGCTCCAGATCCTGCTTGCTGTTCAACTACATTGATCCCTCGACCTCTGGCTTGGCTGACTATCTATTACTGAACTTTGGCTATGTTTTGACTACGTTTGTTCTTTTTACTTTTATTATTAAACAAGTGTGATTAAACTGTACTTCTGTCTCAGCCTGATTTCATGGTTTCTGACACAGCTGTAACAGATTTTGCACTCTCCAGTTTTAGTAAATCAACCCCTGTGCAATAAGTTCTCAGAGAAGCTCCAATTTTGCCCAGCTTTTGAAACATGTGATCAGCTCTGGCAGAGGAAAGTTCTGTGGATACCTATATTTTGCCCATTTGGTTTGTAAGTGAAATACATTTTCATTTTGATTAGTTAAAGTGATCTTCTGTGTTATTCAGTTAACTTTTTTAATTCTATAGGGTACTCTACATCGCTTCAAATTGTTCCTGTTCTGGGATTGTGAATGCAGCATGCAACTGTGGACAGTTTTAGACTGGGCCAGTGACTATGTGCAAATTTCCCCAATGGTACCTTGTATTTTAATAGATAATGATTTTCAGGCATTATAACTTGTACCCATTATAGAGTTGGAAACATTATGGATGCACTTCCATTTACATCCCCCTGCCCATAGAATGATATGGCTTTTGATCAGATCCGCCTAAAACAAATCCAGGCGGATTTGATCAGACTATTCATGTGAAAAGACCCTACGTTTTTTTTTTTTTGTTTGCATTATTTTGCTGTACTTTGTAAATACATTTATTACAGATTACTAGGACAAGCAAGAGAGCAGACATATGTACACTTTACATTGTTACACTGAGAGTGTGCCTGTATGCAAATATAGCTGCATTTAAATATAAATGTGTCCAAAATACCATCATTTAATATGGCGGTCAACAACACTATGGAAGGACATTTTGTTTAGTTTTTTTCATTTTTTTTAGTTATGTATTTTTTGGAGGGTGAGAGAGCAGGAGGGGGAAAGGAGGGGGAAAAAAGTATTAAGTAGAAATGTAATAGTCATTTATTGTTTTCTTAAGAGCCATGAGCCGAGCAGGCAAGCCAGGTACATATGGGTGTATTGTAAATGTGTATGCTGTACTTGACAATTATATTGTATAGTGTATATTTATAGTTCTTGTTTTGATCTGTTGTGTATATTAAGGCTTGAATATGTGGATTTTTTATAAGTTGTTGTAAATAAATAGTATTAAGAAAAAAAAAGCCTGTCTCTCAATGTCATTCTACGGGCCTATGTTTTCTGCATTATTTCATCCAATCAGATACAATCACTGATCAAGTATTCTGACAGGACTGCAGCTGGCTGTCAGAATACAATAGCCAGTATCTCTACTGTTTAGCATGGATAGAGAAATCTGTTAGATCTCTTTCCTTTAGCCCTCAGTCTGAATAAAACAAATCTACAAGTATGTGTTTGGCCAGCTTTAGATACATATCTCCAAAGGGTTCATGAGAAATAATTTTATGCTTGTGTTTCTATTTTTGCAGAGAAAGCATGACATATTTATTATTTTTTCTCCTTATGATGTCTGCATTTCATACGATAATTCTAGGTAAGTCATATTTTGATTTGTCTCCATGTTTCTAACTTTTTTTATGTTATGTATGGCTAAAACCTTTCTTTCTTGTTTTGGATGGGATAGGCAAATAATAAAATATTGCTGTCTCTGACCGCTCTAGGTAGAGTCACCCTCTCTCTGTCCTGGTGACCAGTGTCATTTAGACAGAAAAATTTTAACAGAGTTGTTACCAAAGCATAAGGTGAGGAGCAATCTTCCACTGGGGACAACTGCTCTGGAGAAAACTGCCTAAGATGGGAATTCTCCTTGCCTTGTAGAGATATTCCCTGTTGCATCTCTGGAACGATTTTAACTCTTTGCTACTCAATTCAAACCTTAAAGTGTTACTAAACCCACAACAGTAAAATCAGTCTGTATATGCAGCATAGCATGCTTGTTGAACTCACTGTGGAACTTAAGGGGTTAATCCTCTGCATTGTGTAAAAAGACTGTTTTATCCTGTATGCACAGATCCTTCCCCTCCTGCACTATGTCTATCTGTCTATCTGGGGAAGGCCAGCTTACACAGGCAGAGTAGACGACCTGCACATGCTCAGTTATGTCTTTTATGCTGGAGAGCATAATTACTTGTTGATCAGAGCTAGCCAGGTCACATGATATTGGCATCACACATGTGGGAGCGTGTATACAGGCTGCAGTGGAAATCTCCTCCTTCCTGAACTCTCATCACTGGAGAAACTCTGCAGTTTATCATGTAAATGTGGTATATAGATAATCCAAAAAGGTATATGGTGGCAGTATTTTAATGTAAAAAGATTTGTAAGCTGTAGGCACTGTGGGGGGGGGGGGGGGATTAACTATTTTCATATTACTGGGTTTAGTAACACTTTAAAGAAAACATTCTGGCTTCACAAACACAGTGATTGCATGTATAATACACACACCAAGCACTTATGGTGAGACCACTCGCAAGTGATATTTCAGTTTTTGGTAGATGCTGGGGATTTAGGCTGGGTTCACACTATTGCGAATTGGATGCGGATTCCCCGCATCCACTTTGCAATAGCAGGAGATTTTGACCGGCTCTCTATGTAGCCGGTTCACATATATCTGCTGTGCCTCTGGTGCGAATTTGCACTGGAGCCCTGTGCGTCTTTTGGTCCATTTCAGGTCCAAATTCAGCCAAACATTTGGGCTGAAATTGGACCTGAAACAGTGAACCAGGATGCAGGAAGTACAGATGGGACTTTAGTTTGGTAGTGAGTTTGGATACACATATATGCATTTCTTTGTTTTTTATTGTAAATAAAAATAAAATATCACATTGGCACTTGGTGATCTAATTCTTCCAAACATTCCCCAACATATGGTACCTGACTTGCTTACTTATCTTTTAATATAAATCTTTGTTGTTTGAACCCTTGGTTTGACCACTATGCTTTCTTATATCAGTCATGTATCAAAATAGCAAACACTCATCCTCTAAACCTCACAAATTGCAATGATGAATTTAAATGTCACTGTCAACCTTAGTCAAAGTTGATATTGTTTTAAATCTTTAATAAATACCTTGAAAAATTAGTTCAACTTTAATGTAACATAGTGGAATGGTAAAGCTCAAAGTGAATGTACAATATACACCAATCAGCCATAACATTATGACCACCCACCTAATAATGAGTATGGCCCCCTTTTGCTAAAACAGCCCTGACCCATTGAGGCATGGACATCAAAGTAACATCCACATGAATGGCAGGACCCAAGGTTTCCCAGCAGAACATTTCCCAAAGCATCACAACTTGCTTTCCTATATCACATCCTGGTGCGATCTCTTTCCCAGGTAAGTGAAGAACATGCACCTGGCCATCCCCATGATGTAAAAGAAAACGTGATTCATCAGACCAGGTTACCTTCTTCTATTGCTCCTTAGTCCAGTTCTGATGTTCATGTGACCATTGTAGAAGCTATTAAGTAAACATGTACAATGCTGTAAAACAGCCTACGTGTTTCAGATTTTAGTCCTTATTCATGGTTCAGGACTAACGTCTGAAATGTTTAGGATGTTTTACGGCATTGTACATGTTTACGTAATAAATACTATTTTGGATGTCATCCTGAGTGCCGCCCATCCTTTTCCTTACTCAGACACTGGACAAAGCTGTAATAGTTCTGCCCAAGATTCCGTACTTAAGTGCTATAATGTCACTACACTCTTGAAGTGGAAGCAATGCGTTTTTAGTGATCTGCTACAAGTGCTCCCATTGAGCTTCAGAAGCCTAGAAGTTAATCCTTTAAGCGCCCGGGCTTGGTGCTAGTGGCTTCTAGCCTGAACCCTAGTGGGAACCTGAAGGAGTTGCTGATTCCTTGTGCCATTTTAAAATGGCACTGGTACAAAGAGTTTTTCCTCCCAGTGTTGTTTACAACAACATCTGGGGCTGAGTAGCTTGATATTATGGATGATGCAACTGAAGCTGCTGGAACAGGCCTAGGTGGTTATGAATCCCCCAAACTCCCAGGTAGACAGGAATCATGGCAAGTGGATGCCGCCTCTAGTTTCCAAGACATATAGGAAGCCAGGGCTGATTCAGCACATGAGATTTCACCTATAACAAAAATATCACTTTTACTCCTTTAAGTATAATTTATTAATAATGGACATTTATAATTCTGTTTTGTCTGCTTAGCCTTATTTGTAGTAACAGCTCCCAACTCAACTTACACAGTAAAATATGGGGATACAGTAAAAATGGCATGCCACTTTCCATTAAAAAAAGCTGAAGATCTAAAGGAACTGATAGTCTCCTGGCAACACACAAAAACAGAAGTAGTAAAGTTTAACAATGGAGCAGAGGAACCAATGCACCCGGAGAACCCATATAGAGGGAGAGCATCATTGTTGACGGAAGAGCTCAAAAAGGGACATGCTATTCTGCAAATTAAAGGTGTGAAGCTCACTGATGCAGGAACATATGTCTGTATATTACAATTTGAAGGATCCGACTATGATAAAATGACTCTGGAAGTTCAAGGTAAGCTGCCAAAAGTGTCTCTCTAATTTTCGATACTTTGTTTCACCCTCTTTAGTCAAAACAAAAATGCATAATACATGAACATGCATGCGTAAAAGACATTGAAACAAATAGAAAATGCACAACAAAATGTGCTAAAAAAGTGTGTTAATACATCTGCAATATATTTAGTAGGCCCAGGAAAAAGGGTGTGGGGAGGTTATTAAATAAAGGTGGTGTTTCATTTTAAATTTGTTTCACACATCAAATAGTAAACTGCTCAATTTGTAGCTTCATATGATACAAAACATTCTCTGTATAAATCTTACTTTTATTCAGGGCTCAAGTCCTGCGGGAACGCATGGGAACGAAGTTCCTGTACTTTTTCCACAACAGGAACTCAGTTCCCTTTAGCAGCTGTGTCCTGCAAGACTTTGAAGTATGCAAGCTGTGTGGCAGGTGCTACACCAGCAGCCGCCGACAAAGCTAGCAATAGTAAGTGACGCACACCAGGGGTGGACTGACCATTCAGGCATTGCCAGTAGGGGGCCCCATGACAGCTTCCGCTTCGATCTACCTGTCAATCACAGCTAGCTGACGGGTAGATCAGGTCCCTGCTGCTAAGAGATTGTGTTTAGTCAGACCTCTCGTGATGCGCTCCTCCCCTCCGGCCCCTCCTGATTTTCTGTCTCCTCATCCCCCCCCCCCCAGTCTCCTGCATACTTGCTCTGTGTGTCCCGCTGAATCCCCCCTCCTCTATCTTCAGTGCCATATGATGAGAGAACCCAGAGGAGGAGCACAGCTATTCTGCTCACAGGACATGCAGGGAGAGAGGTGAGCTGAGGGAGGAACATCAGTTTGGGGTGGTAAGCTGAGCACAATACCTGGCAAAGTTTAATGCCAGGAGGTAAGTTTATGTGGAAATATGTGAAGGGTTGGAATAGCAGCGAGTGTGTGTTGGAGCCCTGCAGAGTTTGCAGCCCCCCAAGCTAACATACATCTCATAAGCAGGAACACATCACTATCTCCCCAAGTATTCTGTCCAGATAATGTGCAGTTATTTTATGACCTTTCCGTTTAACCCTGTGTTATCCAAACTCTGTTCAATGAAAAGTGTAAACTCACCACATAAACACTCTATATACAAAATAAAATTCCCCAATAAAGATCAGAACATGATGTTCACATTTGCATCGAAGCACAATTGAATGAATGCTGATTATTCAGAGAATTACCGTATTTATGTTTATTGAGTATTGTTTTTTTTTATGTATTAACAGTTAAGCTTCATACACACAATACGAAAATTGGATGAAAAATACCACTTTTGAAGCGTTCGTGCATATGAGCGTATCATTTATTTATTTTTTATTTTTTTTTGGTGGGGAGTGGATCTTGGGTGGGAGTTCCCAAATTTTTTTCCCCAGGACTTGACCCCTGCTTTTATTGAAGAATTTATCATATTAGAAGTTCAGATTTCTAGGGTATTTATGCACTGAATTGTGGATATGATACTTCTCTATGGTGGATTTGAGTAGGGGCTGTCCACTGCCTGTGTTCAAAAGTTTTGTGGGATCTTACAAATTACTAAAAAATTATTGTTTCTTCAATAGATTAAGGTTTCTCTGCTTTAAAGGTAATCCTGGAGGTATCATTTAATAGGGTGTTATGATAGCTGAAAGATCTGCAGTAAATATGTAATACATACTACAGTTTTCAATTGCAATATTTTTTTTCTTGGTTTTCCTTATAGCCTCATACACAGACATTCAGATGTCCTTTCAGGTATCACACACAGACAATCAAATATATTTGACGTGCTATTCATTGGGGTTTCCAAAGGCAGATGTCTACTGGACAACGAGTGGTGTTAACATAAGCTCCCCAGCCAATACTTCTTATAATCAGGCTGAAGATGGCTTAATTAATACAACAAGCACAATCAAAATAACGGATAGAAAGAAAAGCTACAGCTGTGTGTTCTGGAACAAAGCACTCAATGAAACAACAGAAGCTTCCATTGGACATCCAGGTACTTTCTAAAAGCTAAAAAAAAAATGTTTGACCCTAAACGTGATGCTAGTTTGCAATTTAACACTGGGACAAATTATATTTTCATGCTGTATAGTTTATGACAATATCAAAGCTGTAACTATTGTCATAGCAGACCACAAAACTGCTATAGAACCCGGTAGCACAGAAGGATTGGCACTGTCTGGCTAAACAGTGTTTTATGTAGGTGGCAGTGGTATCTGGGATATACATTAGATACAATTAACTCATATAGCATTCTGAAACCTCTAAAGAATGGCTAGGAAAGCAATTAGTAACCTGTAGCAGGGAATTGCCTTTAAAAGAGCAGTATGATCAAAACTCTATTGGACATAATTCACTTGTGAGTCACAAGTTAAAGTACAGTATCGCACAAAAGTGAGTACGCCCCTCATACAATGTAAAGTAGTGGGTGTACAGCTTGTATAACAGTGTAAATTTGCTGTCCCCTCAAAATAACCCAACACACAGCCATTAATGTCTAAACCGCACGTACACCCCAAAGTGAAAATGTCCAAATTAGGCCCAATTAGCCATTTTCCCTCCCGGTGTCATGTGACTTGCTAGTGTTACAAGCTCTCAGGTGTGAATGGGGAGCAGGTGTATTAAATTTGGTGTTATCGCTCTCACTCTCTCATACTGGTCACTGGAAATTCAACATGGCACCTCATGGCAAAGAACTCTCTAAAGAATCAGAAAAAATTAATTATTGCTCTACATAAAGATGGCCTAGGCTATAAGAAGGATGCCAAGACACTGAAACTGAGCTACAGCACGGTGGCTAAGACCATACAGCGGTTTAACAGGACAGGTTCCACTCAGAACAGGCCTCGCCATGGTCGACCAAATAAGTTGATTGCACATGCTCAGCATCATATCCAGAGATTGTCTTTGGGTAATTGACGTATGAGTGCTGCCAGCATTGCTGCAGAGGTTGAAGGGGGGGGGGGTCAGCCTGTTAGTGCTCAGACCATACGCCAAACACTGCATCAAATTGGTCTGCATGGCCGTTGTTCCAGAAGGAAGCCTCTTCTAAAGATGATGCACAAGAAAGCCAGCAAACAGTTTGCTGAAGACAAGCAGACTAAGGACATGGATTACTGGAACCATGTCCTGTGGTCCAATGAGACCAATATAAACTTATTTGGTTCAGATGGTGTCAAGCATGTGTGGCGGCAACCACGTGAGGAGTACAAAGACAAGTGTGTCTTGCCTACAGTCAAGCATGGTGGTGGGAGTGTCATGGTCTGGGGCTGCATGAGTACTGCCGACACTGGGGAGCTACAGTTCATTGAGGGAACAATGAATGCCAACATGTACTGTGACATACTGAAGCAGAGCATGATCCCCTCCCTTCAGAGACTGGGCCGCAGGGCAGTATTCCAACATAACAACCCCAAACACATCTCCAAGATGACCACTGCCTTGCTAAAGAAGCTGAGGGTAAAGGTGATGGACTGGCCAAGCATGTCTTCAGACCTAAACCCTATTGAGCATCTGTGGGGCATCCTCAAACGAAAGGTGGAGGAGCGCAAGGTCTCTAACATCCACCAGCTCCGTGATGTCATTATGGAGGAGTGTAAGAGGACTCCAGTGGCAACCTGTGAAGCTCTGGTGAACTCCATGCCCAAGAGGGTGAAGGCAGTGCTGGAACATAATGGTGGCCACACAAAATATTGACACTTTGTGCCCAATTTGGACATTTTCACTTAGGGGTGTACTCACTTTTGTTGCCAGAGGTTTAGACATTAATGGCTGTGTGTTGAGTTATTTTGAGGGCACAGCAAATGTACACTGTTATACAAACTGTACACTCACTACTTTACATTGTAGAAAAGTGTAATTTCTTCAGTGTTGTCACATAAAAAATTTAAATAAAATATTTACAAAAATGTAAGGGGTGTGCTCACTTTTGTGAGAGGCTGTACATGTAAGCCCTTATTTTGTAAAACAAACCATTCCATTTAAAATAGAAATGAAATAAAAAAACATTTGTGTATATAGTAAAAAAAACATTATAAATCAGCTGCACAAGGAGCTTGAAGAGGTTGGGGGTGGAGAAACAGTACAACACTGATCTTCCTAGTAAGTGGCTGTGCAGGAGGGGGGCATGTTAGTAGAAGTCTGATCATTGAGGGACAGGCACGCTGTTTAACACAAATACATGGTACAACCGACACATATCAGAAATATGAAATGTTGTTGTAACATATTTTTTAATGTAAGTAACAAACCTATTGCACGTTCCTGACTTATTTTAGAATTATATGTACTATGTGTTAAGTGCAGTGCCATATAGCAACCAGAAGGAATTTCTGTCAGTGATTTGACAAAAGCAAACTAAAATTTGTGAGGTTTCAATGCATTACTTCACTTTACCCTCCAAGGCAGGGACACCATCATCTCAATAAATTCATTATACTACAGCATTTACATTGCATATTATGCAAAAAAGGAGCTTCACAGAGCCACTGTGAAGGCCTAAAGAATGTTTTTAAACTTGGCATCAGGTCAAATTGCAGTTGTGGTGCATTGAAATCTAATGCCGCGTACACATGAAGGGACTATCCCGAGTCCAGCGGACAATCCCCTCGTGTGTGGGCCTTCGACTGACTTTTTTTCCAAAAAGTCCGGCGGACTAGGTTTTAAAGCGGTTCTGCACTCATTTCATTTAGTAAATCTCTTTGCCTTCCAAATCAGGCAAAGAGTACTAAATGAAATGTTTTTTTTTTTTTTTTTTTTTTTACTTACCTTGTAATTGAAGACTTCCGGTCTTCTCCCTCTGCGGCGGCGGGCGGGGTCTTGCGTCGATCGTCGTCACGCCGCACTGTCTCCTGGGATCTGGTGTCATTGATCCCAGGAGCCAGTGCGGGCATCTTCCGAAATCTCGCGAGATTTCGGCCACATCTTCCGAAATCTCCCGAGATTTCGGCCGCATCTGCCGAAATCTCGTGAGATCTCGGCAGATGAGCCGTTACTGCGCACGCGCGAGTAACGGCAGTGCATGCTGGGCCATCTAAAGTCCCTGTGGGTGTTTCACATGCCCACAGGCAAGATGGCCCCCAGCACTAAAGAAGAAGACGAGGAACTTCATCGGACGAAAACCGGCGGCGATCGAGATGGAAGATGGAACAGGTGAGTCCCCTAATAAAGGTAAGCACACTTTATATTACATCCTAAAAAAAAAATTTTTTTTTTCAGAGTGCAGAACCGCTTTAAGTTTTGTTTTAAAATTATCCGCTGGACTTGGCAGTCCGGCGGACAATGCGGTCGTCTGTAGTATGGTCCGGCGGACCAAAAAGGACGCATGCTCAGTAGCAAGTATTTTTCTAGTATTTTTCTTTTTCTAGTCCCGTCGTACGTGCTGTACGTCATCGCGTGAACCGCCGGACTTTTAGCGCGATCGTGTGTGGTCAAGTCCGTTCGCTTTCAAGTCCACCGAAGCCCAGCCTGAAAGTCTGGCGGATTGTCCGCTGGACTAGGTCCGGCGGACAAAGTCCCTTCGTGTGTACGCGGCATTAGCGAGACTATAACTGCTCAGGTACTGGCACCGAACTATGCAAATTCCTGACTCACTTCTTCGATAGGACAGCTACCCACCTGTTATTGGTGGAACCCTCCGGTATAATGTGCCTTGAACCTGACCTCAACATCCCATGCCATAGGCCTTAATATTTAGGAATGTTCACACATAAAATGCATGTTCCCCAATTTTTCTGCAACTTCAAAAATATACCTGTGACATTACATCTGACATACTAGCAGAATTCTTTGGGGCAGAACGCCAAACACAGGCGCAGACATTCTGTAGTTTTTCCAAGCACATAATTTATAAACCATCTTCCCTTTTGCACTTCCTTTCCTTGGGAGCACTAAAGACTGGCTCCAGTTGCTCTCTGTAGCTGCTGCCCTGAGGTGCTGAACTGGATGACAGCTATATCAACAAGAGGAGGGAGCTGCTGAGCAAAAGGTGTTCAATAGACTGAGTAAGGCAGCACTGGACTGTGAGAACTGTAGTCCAGAGGAGAGAGACTCTACTATAATCAAGAATTTTGAACTGCATTTCCCAGAGAGAAATTGCCAGAAGGAGGTGAAAGAGCTACATTTTCTCAGGCTGCACAAGACACGGCTTCCTTTTGCAGTGAGGGAGACCAGAGTGTCTAGTGTGCACCGCCACTTCTTCATGTCTTTGGCCTGAGTGGAATCCGGAATACTGAATCCAGCTGTGCTGACAGCCCGAGTCACCTGTGTGCAGAGCAGAGAGTGAACTAATTACTGTGTGAGACTGGATGGTGTGCTTCAATGTCACTGGGACTGGTGTGCTGCGGGTGTGAGGAATAACTATCTGCTGCTGGAGAGGCTGATCCCTTTAGGAACTGGCCATACAGCCATCTAGTAACCTTATTACTGCCTGCAGGCTTGATTGGGACTATTCTCGTGTGCACCAACGGTTCAATTGGGCCCTAACGCTGAAGAGTTAGGACTAAAGACTGACCCTTTACAGCTGCTACACAGGGACCTTTACCTATTTCTTATGCAAAGAAGTACCTCTCATGGGACATTGCAGTGCACTCTTGGCTAGTCATAGTATTATTTTTCACATCACAGTTAATGCTTATGTACTGCTTATTGCTGACTTTGTTGACTTATGTGTTGATTTCAATCTAGTGGTAGAGAGCTCAATTCTAAGTTACTTTGTCTGTACCTACCTTCTGTATGCTTATTTATTCTCAAACCACTATTTTCTCTAACCCATACCAGTACATTGAGTTTATTTACCACTAAATGGTCTTATGTCTATTTCCTAATACTAATTCACAGTTAAGGTAAAGGTTTCCAGACTGTAAGTGCGTGCAGTAACTTTCACTCAACCAGGTGTGCCAGAAGGGCTGAGGTTGTTCTTATGCCCCGTACACAAGGTCAGATATTCACCTATTCACTCAGATATTTATGGAAAAAGTCTGATTGGATTATGTTGTCGGAAAATCTGATCGTATGTAGAGAATTCCGACCCACAAAGTGCCACGCATGCTCAGAATAAATTCGGAGACTAAAGCTATTGGCTACTGGCCTTTACGTAGTCCCGTTGTGCGTTTTGTACGTCACCTCGTTCCGAACGATCAGATTTTCTTACAACTGTGTCCGACCGGGTGTGTGCAACACAAGTTTCGGCCAAAATCCGTCGGAAAAAATCTGATGGATTTTGTGGGGTCGGAATGTCCGACCGTGTGTACGGGGCGTTAGAGTCAAGGCACAGAACAGAGAAAACAAATTACTAAGCAGCTTCTTCGAGGGAAGTGCTACATGTTAATGCATGTTCTAGGGTGTGATGTGAGCTGAGAGATGCCTAGAAAATGGCACGTAACATGATTTTGAAATGTAATTATTTATTTTGTTTAATCGTAAACAAAGTTAGCTTGTAGTGCACTGGGGATCAACTTGTACACATGTACTGTAGATAAGTATTGTGTCAAATCTCTTAGAATGCTTGTATTATACTAATCTAAAATCTATCTTTATCATAAATATCACATTGAGCTTGCACTTTTTTTTATTACATCTCAGTTTGTAGGCACAAACATAATTAGTAATAAATATACCTAGAACAAGACACCCATTGCACATGCAAAGCTAGCCAACTAAATAATTTATTAATGTTCCTTTTATGTCAGATGTATCACTGCAATAAGGAAATAAAAATTAAAACATACTGACAAATAATTCTTAAGTCTAAAAAAGAGGAAGAACTGTGTAATAAATTCCCAGCACAACACTATTTTTTGATTTTTCTTAATTTCAAAGCAACATACTATCATATCTTCCGAAGATTGAGATTGTATGAATGGGTATGGGATGGCGGCAAACCAGCGATGGATTAGGAAGGTTGTAATGGATTGATCAGGGCTGTACAAGATATACTGTTAGTGGATCCTCTAAGCCAACCAATCTAGTATGCCTCTACTAAACAATTATTTTTTCTACTTTTTCAGTCTACACTATGAATCCTAAATGTAGATTTTAGGTCAGGGCTCAAAATTAAAATTCCTGAGCTACTAGCCAGGCCTTAAAAATTACTCGTCGCCAGTTGCCCCCCCCCCCCCTGCCCCTAAGCACGCCCTCATAAATTATCTCATGAAATTACATTGTTAAATGTTTTATGCAGAATTAAGTTACAAAAATAAATATTGCCAACAACAACTTTATCAGTGCACATCAGTGCAGCCTCATCAGTGCTCATCAATGCAGCCTATCAGTGCTTACCGGAAGGCTAAAGAGTCAGGAAACTGTGCGCACAATCGATGTACTGGATATATGAACTAAACAGTTTAACACCAGAAGGCCTGAATGGAGAACTAGAGGTGAACACCATCCTATATTTCCAGACTCCATCCACCCCTTTATTCTTTCCTATCTTTCATCTTCCTTCTCTTCAACAACTGGTCTGTTAAATTTTTTCATGCCATTTCCTGTTATATATTCTACATTCATTCAATGATCAATTTTTCCTAGATGTCTTCTCCTTCTGTGTTCTCTCTATCCACTCATCTGGATGAACGGTCTCTACTCTTCATTTGTGGGGATTTACTATGCTTTTGTCACTATTTTAGTATCCTTGCTCAATTATCGCTAATCATTCCCTTTAACCATGAAATCAGACCATGAAAGAAGTACAGTTAAATCACACTTGTTTAATAATTAATAAATAGAACAAACATAGTCAAAACATAGCCAGAGTTCAGGAACCAGAACGGATAGTCAGACAAGCCAAACATCAGGGAGCTGGAGATGAGCGTAATAAAACAGCAAGCAGGATCTGGAGCCAGAAGGGATGTCAGCCAAGCAAGTCTTTTAACAGGAATGCAGGAGAGCGTCTCTGTGATGTTGACTAAGGCGAAGGCAGAGATCCTCTGGGCTGGATGGCTTAAGTAGGCAGGACTGACGAGCAGGATATCATCAACAGCTGAGTACCTGTGGAGAGATAGGAGCTGGCAATTGGCCGTCAGCTGATCGGCCAGCTCAGAGAAGGAAGGCCTGAGCCCATCCCTGACAAATAGTTTTTATTGTTTTTGGAAAACAAGTAAAAATAAAAGATCATTTAGTGGAGCAGCGAACAATCCTCGTCTGCTCCAAACATGTAACGGGAAAACGTACTATATAAGGTTTGGTAGAAACTGGTGATCAACTTATTGTTGTTTTTTGTTTCTATTTCTATTTATTTTCATATTTTTTTTTTATCTTTATTTTTATTTTTATATATTTTTTTATTACTATACATTATGTATAACTTTTTTGTATTTTTTTAACACCATTGACGAATGAGTCATTTTCTTGTATTTTTTGACCTTTTGGTCCACTATTTAATATATTCAACACATTTAATATGTCTATTATTTCACACATCACAAGTTCTATTTTACTTGTGGTTGATCAATGATGTATTATTATATGGGACCTTTGCAACCAGATTTAACATTTATAAATTTATAACTTTCTGATGGTAATTCGATTCACATTCATTCAAGATGATACATGACATGTCCAGCTCTTCTGTTATACTTAAACAATTTATTACGTTTATTTTTAGTTCTCTACATGTGCCTTTTAATTAGAATTTTTTCACATGTTTTTAAAACATCTTTTATTTGTAAATTGTTGACTTCTCTGGCACCATTACACCTGTGAGGGTTTAAAGACAATTGTTTTATTCACCTGGGTGTCATGAGGTTAATCAACTGCCGCCTGCCTCTATGAATTCCTGGAGGTTTGTTCAATCAAATAGGCTGATGAAGGAAGCGTGGCTTGCTTCCGAAATGCATTCCTATTGGCTCCAGAGTAGCTGAGCAGTGTGGTGAGGGACAAAGGGACAAAGAAGCTAATCAGATTTTACCTGGACATACAATCCCTAGTAATTCTAGGACTGTACTACAGGGTGAGGAAGTCTTTGGTTGTGGAGGATTGCCAGAATGGGGACCACTGGTAGATGTACTTTTAAAATGAGCCTGTCTTGCCTGCTGGCCAAACAGCAAGCACCTAAAGCAAATGCTCTTTTAAATTATTTTTGAAGGCACATTGCTTCCATAGCAGCATAAGAAAGTCAAGTCAGTTGAGACCAGGAAGCCAGTGAGTATCTTTGGTTATAGCCAATAAACAATTTCTTCTTTACTTATTTGTTCCTCATTTGTAACAAGCCCGTTTGTGTGCACAGAACTGCTGTAAATGTGTAACTGTAATTCAAGAAGCTAGGTAATACTTCCAGATATCTGGAAAGTCTCATTCACACTTATATTTTGTTTCTGTAGTATTGAAGATTTCATTTTCACCCTTCTACAGCTCTAAAGATTTTATTTATTTATGCCCTCTGGAATGCCCGCTCAGTCTTCAACAAACTAGCTCCTGTCAATGACCTTTTCCTCTCCAAATCCCTTAATCTATTTGCTATTACCAAAACCTGGCTCAAGGAATTTGACACTACCTCTCCAGCTGCCCTGTCCCACAGTGGCCTCCTCTGGACTCACTCCACCAGACCCAGTGGACGAAAAGGAGGCGGCGTCGGACTTCTCCTCTCCCCACAATGCACCTTCCAGGTTCTTCCCACACCTCCTTTTCTTTCCCCCGCTCTTTCGAAGTGCACTGCATTCGTCTTTTCTCTCCAGCTTGTCTGAGGGTTGCATTTAACGGCCTCCTGGACCAGTATCGTGCTTTCTGGATGACTTCTCTGCATGGCTACCCTATTTTCTCTCCTCTGAAGTACCTGCCATCATCCTGGGTGACTTTAACATTCCAATCAATGTTAATACTGCAACCACTTCTCAACTACTCAACCTAACCTCCTATTTTAACCTAACACAATGGACACTAACCACCACTCACTCCAGCGGCAATACTCTCGACCTTGTATTCTCCCATCGCTGCACTCCCTGCAACCTCTCTAACACGCCCTTTCCTCTCTCTGATCACAACCTTATCCGTTTCACACTCTCCTTGTCTCCTACTTCCTATGCTACCAACCCACAATCCACTACCCGCAGAAACCTTCGCAACCTCAACCCTTTCCTTCTTCATTCTGCTACTGGTGGCCTTTACGACAAAATCCCACCCCTGCCCTGCCCAGACCTAACCAATTCCATCTAAAACAACACGCTGTCATCCTCCCTAGACGTACTCGCTCCTCTTTCTACATGCAGAACCAGGCCCCATCTGCCACAACCCTGGCAAACAGACGACACCAGAAGTCTCAAGAGACGCAGCCGCGCTCTTGAGCGAGCATGGCGTAAATCTAAATCCCTGCAAGACTTTACCCTCTACAAATCTTCCCTTCTCAAATACAACTCCTGCCTCCACACTGCTAAACAAACCTACTACAACACTCTCATCAAAACCTCGTCAACTCTTTTCTACCCTTAATTTCTTACTTCACCCCCCACTGTTCCCACCCACCAACTTGCTTACCGCTTGTGACAGACCTAGCCGGGACAGAGGCTGTTGGAGGGGACTGAATGCGAGCCTATTACCTTGCGATTATGGGCCCTGACATTTGGGTGAACGGTGCTCTTTGAGCTGCAAGCCTGGGACCCCTGAGCTGGTGTTACTTGGATTCAGGTCCATGCTGGCCCCCCAATACACATAGAATCTGTATATGTATTTGGCATATTAGCAATACACTGAATGACACTGTTGGGACACAAGCTGTCAGATGCTAATGTCATGAACTCCAGCCAGCCTGTCTGTTGTGTAAATGAGTATAGTATGGCTTGTAGGAGTGTTTCACCTATTGTTGTGTGTGCTAATTAACCCTGCAATTGAATGAAGGAGTCCAGTGTTGATTAAGATAATTAGCTGATGCTAATTAAGTTAGGTCTTAGTCATCTGGCTGTATAAATTTGCGTGACATGTCAAATAAAAGTGAATTCCTGATGTACCCTACACTGGTGCTGTATGGTGACTGGGTAAGCTAAGGGGTCTTGGATTGTGTGGTACCGGACAGAGGAAGCATTTACGGCGGACATCTTGAGTACAGGGTCCGTCACAATTGGCTGGCAGCGGTGGGATCGTGCTTCCTTGTCGCGAACACATCCAAACCATCTGTCAGGGCTCCACTTGCAACGTGCGGTCGAATCGGCGCGCGCGCATGCGCACACGCGCCGCTGATTCGTCCGGGCGTCGAAACGAGGGTACGCACCGGCGTGTCCCTCAGGCGCGCACGCGCGGGCATGCGCGTCGCGGGCGCACACGTGACGCGCTAGCGCTGTTTGGCGCCAGTTGGCCTTTAAAAGAGTGACAGCTGCACATGTCAGGTGCTGTTCGTCTATAGTTTGTCCCTTGTGAAACCTGCCTCTGCTTGTGTACACCTGTTAACCTGATCCGGCTTCCACTTGACTCTGCTGCCTTCTCCATTCCTGATTCCGGCTTGTTGACTCTGCTTTGGACTGATACCTGAACGCTGACCTCCTGCCTGTCTGACCTCTCTATTGCCTGTGCCCACTTACCTGCCTGCCAAGTGTATCCAGACCCGGCCTGCCTGACGACCCCTCTGCCTGCTCCCCTGCATGCTGCATACCTCCAGAATTGCTGACGCCATCTCAGGGTCACCCTACATCCGGGCCCTGCTCCACTGTCTGCCAGTCTCTGCTGCTTCAGCATCCAGGAGATCGCTACTGACCAGCTACATCTGCCACAGCATCCATTCCAGGCACTCCTACCCCGCTGTGCTCACGGGACCACTGTCTCCACTCCAGTGGGCCCTGAACCAGAGCCGTAAGAGAGGCCCTCTCCCAGCGAAGTCAGGCTCTCCACTCAGGTACCTAACAGTACGAACAGCCATGACTGAGCCTGCGGGAGAAGCCTCTGCCATGAAGGAGTTCTGCTCACACCTGGCAGCCCTCACTCAGGCGGTGCAATCCCTCCAAGAAGGATATACCAGACTGGAAGGTCGAGTGCAGCAACTTGCTGACCCCAACGTTGCAGCTCCTGCACCTCCGCAGCCTCCTGTACCACCTGCTACTCCTCCTGCGGTGATGATGCTGCCTCCTGAACCAAGAGTACCTGTTCCTGATCGGTTCTCCGGAGATCGTTCCAAATTCCGTGTCTTCCGCAACGCCTGCCAGTTATATTTTGCTCTACAACCCAGAACCTTCTCCCTAGAGGCCACCAAAGTGGGGTTCGTGATTTCCCTGCTGCAGGGCGAACCTCAGATCTGGGCACATCGCCTGCTGGAAGGGAATAGCGTGTTGATTCAGTCCCTCTCGTCTTTCCTGGAAGCCATGGCGCAACTCTACGAGGACCCCCAGCTAACCACCACAGCTGAATCTGCTCTGTCTGCGCTCCAACAAGGCCGCAGAACGGCCGAGGACTATGTGACAGACTTTAGACGATGGAGCGCAGACACCCAGTGGAATGACTCGGCATTAAGGCATCAGTTCCGCATGGGCCTCTCCGAAGGCCTAAAGGATGAACTTGCCCGCGTGGGCACCCCAGACACCTTGGAGGGCCTGATAACCCTGAGTATACAGATTGATCGTCGGCTCCGGGAACGCAGAGTCGAGAGATCCGCTCAAGTCCACCGCCCGGCCTGGATGACCGCAAGGGCTCCATTACCGGCTAGCCGTTACATGCCCGCTCAACCAGTGGCCCCTGCCCATTCTCTTCCCGATGCCGGCAAGCCGATGCAGCTTGGTCTCATGCGACCCACTCTGTCTCCGGAGGAACGTGCCCGACGCCGACAACTAAATTTGTGCCTGTACTGCGGTGGGTCCGGACACTTTGTGAACAGATGCCCGAGCAAGCTGCGTAAGTGCCTTTCGTCTGTGTCAACCAACTCTGTTCCCTTACCAGTCCATGCCACCCACATCTCTCTACCCCTGTCTTTTCAGTTCCTGGGAAGGACGATTCTCACCAACGCTATCCTTGATTCGGGAGCTTGCAGCTGTTTCATCGATGCCACCTTTGCCAGCCGGCACGACATTCCTCTTCAGAGGAAGGCCCACGGACTAACCGTCTTCCTGGCTGACGGTTCTCGCATTAAATCGGGCCAAGTTGTTCAGGAAACCCAACCTCTGCTCACTATCTCTTCTCTCCATCACCAGGAACTGTTAACCTTGGATGTAATCTCGTCCCCCCTGTTCCCGGTGATCCTGGGCATCCCCTGGTTGCAGGCACACGACCCGACCATCAGCTGGTCCACGGGGGAGGTCAAGTTCCAGTCACCCTACTGCCTGGAACATTGCTTACACGAAGCTCCGGCACAACCCGCTACGCTTCTATGTCTGGACTCTGATGTTGACCTGATCCAAGCGGTGCCGGAACCATACCATGAATTCCTAGACGTCTTTAGTAAACGGGGAGCGGACTCCCTACCTCCACACCGCACCTACGATTGTCCCATAGAACTTTTGCCGGGGGCCGAGATTCCGTTCGGGCGTATCTTCCCCCTTTCCGAGAAGGAACAAGAGGCCCTGAAGGCCTACATTTCAGAAAACCTAAAGAAGGGGTTTATACGTCACTCTACCTCACCCGCAGGGGCCGGCATATTCTTTGTAACCAAGAAAGACCAGTCACTCCGACCCTGTGTGGATTACCGGGAACTAAATAAAGTTACGATTAAAAACCGTTATCCCCTACCCTTAATACCAGTTCAATTGGGCCCTAACGCTGAAGAGTTAGGACTAAAGACTGACCCTTTACAGCTGCTACACAGGGACCTTTACCTATTTCTTATGCAAAGAAGTACCTCTCATGGGACATTGCAGTGCACTCTTGGCTAGTCATAGTATTATTTTTCACATCACAGTTAATGCTTATGTACTGCTTATTGCTGACTTTGTTGACTTATGTGTTGATTTCAATCTAGTGGTAGAGAGCTCAATTCTAAGTTACTTTGTCTGTACCTACCTTCTGTATGCTTATTTATTCTCAAACCACTATTTTCTCTAACCCATACCAGTACATTGAGTTTATTTACCACTAAATGGTCTTATGTCTATTTCCTAATACTAATTCACAGTTAAGGTAAAGGTTTCCAGACTGTAAGTGCGTGCAGTAACTTTCACTCAACCAGGTGTGCCAGAAGGGCTGAGGTTGTTCTTATGCCCCGTACACAAGGTCAGATATTCACCTATTCACTCAGATATTTATGGAAAAAGTCTGATTGGATTATGTTGTCGGAAAATCTGATCGTATGTAGAGAATTCCGACCCACAAAGTGCCACGCATGCTCAGAATAAATTCGGAGACTAAAGCTATTGGCTACTGGCCTTTACGTAGTCCCGTTGTGCGTTTTGTACGTCACCTCGTTCCGAACGATCAGATTTTCTTACAACTGTGTCCGACCGGGTGTGTGCAACACAAGTTTCGGCCAAAATCCGTCGGAAAAAATCTGATGGATTTTGTGGGGTCGGAATGTCCGACCGTGTGTACGGGGCGTTAGAGTCAAGGCACAGAACAGAGAAAACAAATTACTAAGCAGCTTCTTCGAGGGAAGTGCTACATGTTAATGCATGTTCTAGGGTGTGATGTGAGCTGAGAGATGCCTAGAAAATGGCACGTAACATGATTTTGAAATGTAATTATTTATTTTGTTTAATCGTAAACAAAGTTAGCTTGTAGTGCACTGGGGATCAACTTGTACACATGTACTGTAGATAAGTATTGTGTCAAATCTCTTAGAATGCTTGTATTATACTAATCTAAAATCTATCTTTATCATAAATATCACATTGAGCTTGCACTTTTTTTTATTACATCTCAGTTTGTAGGCACAAACATAATTAGTAATAAATATACCTAGAACAAGACACCCATTGCACATGCAAAGCTAGCCAACTAAATAATTTATTAATGCTCCTTTTATGTCAGATGTATCACTGCAATAAGGAAATAAAAATTAAAACATACTGACAAATAATTCTTAATTCTAAAAAAGAGGAAGAACTGTGTAATAAATTCCCAGCACAACACTATTTTTTGATTTTTCTTAATTTCAAAGCAACATACTATCATATCTTCCGAAGATTGAGATTGTATGAATGGGTATGGGATGGCGGCAAACCAGCGATGGATTAGGAAGGTTGTAATGGATTGATCAGGGCTGTACAAGATATACTGTTAGTGGATCCTCTAAGCCAACCAATCTAGTATGCCTCTACTAAACAATTATTTTTTCTACTTTTTCAGTCTACACTATGAATCCTAAATGTAGATTTTAGGTCAGGGCTCAAAATTAAAATTCCTGAGCTACTAGCCAGGCCTTAAAAATTACTCGTCGCCAGTTGCCCCCCCCCCCCCCCTGCCCCTAAGCACGCCCTCATAAATTATCTCATGAAATTACATTGTTAAATGTTTTATGCAGAATTAAGTTACAAAAATAAATATTGCCAACAACAACTTTATCAGTGCACATCAGTGCAGCCTCATCGGTGCTCATCAATGCAGCCTATCAGTGCTTACCGGAAGGCTAAAGAGTCAGGAAACTGTGCGCACAATCGATGTACTGGATATATGAACTAAACAGTTTAACACCAGAAGGCCTGAATGGAGAACTAGAGGTGAACACCATCCTATATTTCCAGACTCCATCCACCCCTTTATTCTTTCCTATCTTTCATCTTCCTTCTCTTCAACAACTGGTCTGTTAAATTTTTTCATGCCATTTCCTGTTATATATTCTACATTCATTCAATGATCAATTTTTCCTAGATGTCTTCTCCTTCTGTGTTCTCTCTATCCACTCATCTGGATGAACGGTCTCTACTCTTCATTTGTGGGGATTTACTATGCTTTTGTCACTATTTTAGTATCCTTGCTCAATTATCGCTAATCATTCCCTTTAACCATGAAATCAGACCATGAAAGAAGTACAGTTAAATCACACTTGTTTAATAATTAATAAATAGAACAAACATAGTCAAAACATAGCCAGAGTTCAGGAACCAGAACGGATAGTCAGACAAGCCAAACATCAGGGAGCTGGAGATGAGCGTAATAAAACAGCAAGCAGGATCTGGAGCCAGAAGGGATGTCAGCCAAGCAAGTCTTTTAACAGGAATGCAGGAGAGCGTCTCTGTGATGTTGACTAAGGCGAAGGCAGAGATCCTCTGGGCTGGATGGCTTAAGTAGGCAGGACTGACGAGCAGGATATCATCAACAGCTGAGTACCTGTGGAGAGATAGGAGCTGGCAATTGGCCGTCAGCTGATCGGCCAGCTCAGAGAAGGAAGGCCTGAGCCCATCCCTGACAAATAGTTTTTATTGTTTTTGGAAAACAAGTAAAAATAAAAGATCATTTAGTGGAGCAGCGAACAATCCTCGTCTGCTCCAAACATGTAACGGGAAAACGTACTATATAAGGTTTGGTAGAAACTGGTGATCAACTTATTGTTGTTTTTTGTTTCTATTTCTATTTATTTTCATATTTTTTTTTTATCTTTATTTTTATTTTTATATATTTTTTTATTACTATACATTATGTATAACTTTTTTGTATTTTTTTAACACCATTGACGAATGAGTCATTTTCTTGTATTTTTTGACCTTTTGGTCCACTATTTAATATATTCAACACATTTAATATGTCTATTATTTCACACATCACAAGTTCTTCTAGACTATTTTACTTGTGGTTGATCAATGATGTATTATTATATGGGACCTTTGCAACCAGATTTAACATTTATAAATTTATAACTTTCTGATGGTAATTCGATTCACATTCATTCAAGATGATACATGACATGTCCAGCTCTTCTGTTATACTTAAACAATTTATTACGTTTATTTTTAGTTCTCTACATGTGCCTTTTAATTAGAATTTTTTCACATGTTTTTAAAACATCTTTTATTTGTAAATTGTTGACTTCTCTGGCACCATTACACCTGTGAGGGTTTAAAGACAATTGTTTTATTCACCTGGGTGTCATGAGGTTAATCAACTGCCGCCTGCCTCTATGAATTCCTGGAGGTTTGTTCAATCAAATAGGCTGATGAAGGAAGCGTGGCTTGCTTCCGAAATGCATTCCTATTGGCTCCAGAGTAGCTGAGCAGTGTGGTGAGGGACAAAGGGACAAAGAAGCTAATCAGATTTTACCTGGACATACAATCCCTAGTAATTCTAGGACTGTACTACAGGGTGAGGAAGTCTTTGGTTGTGGAGGATTGCCAGAATGGGGACCACTGGTAGATGTACTTTTAAAATGAGCCTGTCTTGCCTGCTGGCCAAACAGCAAGCACCTAAAGCAAATGCTCTTTTAAATTATTTTTGAAGGCACATTGCTTCCATAGCAGCATAAGAAAGTCAAGTCAGTTGAGACCAGGAAGCCAGTGAGTATCTTTGGTTATAGCCAATAAACAATTTCTTCTTTACTTATTTGTTCCTCATTTGTAACAAGCCCGTTTGTGTGCACAGAACTGCTGTAAATGTGTAACTGTAATTCAAGAAGCTAGGTAATACTTCCAGATATCTGGAAAGTCTCATTCACACTTATATTTTGTTTCTGTAGTATTGAAGATTTCATTTTCACCCTTCTACAGCTCTAAAGATTTTATTTATTTATGCCCTCTGGAATGCCCGCTCAGTCTTCAACAAACTAGCTCCTGTCAATGACCTTTTCCTCTCCAAATCCCTTAATCTATTTGCTATTACCAAAACCTGGCTCAAGGAATTTGACACTACCTCTCCAGCTGCCCTGTCCCACAGTGGCCTCCTCTGGACTCACTCCACCAGACCCAGTGGACGAAAAGGAGGCGGCGTCGGACTTCTCCTCTCCCCACAATGCACCTTCCAGGTTCTTCCCACACCTCCTTTTCTTTCCCCCGCTCTTTCGAAGTGCACTGCATTCGTCTTTTCTCTCCAGCTTGTCTGAGGGTTGCATTTAACGGCCTCCTGGACCAGTATCGTGCTTTCTGGATGACTTCTCTGCATGGCTACCCTATTTTCTCTCCTCTGAAGTACCTGCCATCATCCTGGGTGACTTTAACATTCCAATCAATGTTAATACTGCAACCACTTCTCAACTACTCAACCTAACCTCCTATTTTAACCTAACACAATGGACACTAACCACCACTCACTCCAGCGGCAATACTCTCGACCTTGTATTCTCCCATCGCTGCACTCCCTGCAACCTCTCTAACACGCCCTTTCCTCTCTCTGATCACAACCTTATCCGTTTCACACTCTCCTTGTCTCCTACTTCCTATGCTACCAACCCACAATCCACTACCCGCAGAAACCTTCGCAACCTCAACCCTTTCCTTCTTCATTCTGCTACTGGTGGCCTTTACGACAAAATCCCACCCCTGCCCTGCCCAGACCTAACCAATTCCATCTAAAACAACACGCTGTCATCCTCCCTAGACGTACTCGCTCCTCTTTCTACATGCAGAACCAGGCCCCATCTGCCACAACCCTGGCAAACAGACGACACCAGAAGTCTCAAGAGACGCAGCCGCGCTCTTGAGCGAGCATGGCGTAAATCTAAATCCCTGCAAGACTTTACCCTCTACAAATCTTCCCTTCTCAAATACAACTCCTGCCTCCACACTGCTAAACAAACCTACTACAACACTCTCATCAAAACCTCGTCAACTCTTTTCTACCCTTAATTTCTTACTTCACCCCCCACTGTTCCCACCCACCAACTTGCTTACCGCTTGTGACAGACCTAGCCGGGACAGAGGCTGTTGGAGGGGACTGAATGCGAGCCTATTACCTTGCGATTATGGGCCCTGACATTTGGGTGAACGGTGCTCTTTGAGCTGCAAGCCTGGGACCCCTGAGCTGGTGTTACTTGGATTCAGGTCCATGCTGGCCCCCCAATACACATAGAATCTGTATATGTATTTGGCATATTAGCAATACACTGAATGACACTGTTGGGACACAAGCTGTCAGATGCTAATGTCATGAACTCCAGCCAGCCTGTCTGTTGTGTAAATGAGTATAGTATGGCTTGTAGGAGTGTTTCACCTATTGTTGTGTGTGCTAATTAACCCTGCAATTGAATGAAGGAGTCCAGTGTTGATTAAGATAATTAGCTGATGCTAATTAAGTTAGGTCTTAGTCATCTGGCTGTATAAATTTGCGTGACATGTCAAATAAAAGTGAATTCCTGATGTACCCTACACTGGTGCTGTATGGTGACTGGGTAAGCTAAGGGGTCTTGGATTGTGTGGTACCGGACAGAGGAAGCATTTACGGCGGACATCTTGAGTACAGGGTCCGTCACAATTGGCTGGCAGCGGTGGGATCGTGCTTCCTTGTCGCGAACACATCCAAACCATCTGTCAGGGCTCCACTTGCGACGTGCGGTCGAATCGGCGCGCGCGCATGCGCACACGCGCCGCTGATTCGTCCGGGCGTCGAAACGAGGGTACGCACCGGCGTGTCCCTCAGGCGCGCACGCGCGGGCATGCGCGTCGCGGGCGCACACGTGACGCGCTAGCGCTGTTTGGCGCCAGTTGGCCTTTAAAAGAGTGACAGCTGCACATGTCAGGTGCTGTTCGTCTATAGTTTGTCCCTTGTGAAACCTGCCTCTGCTTGTGTACACCTGTTAACCTGATCCGGCTTCCACTTGACTCTGCTGCCTTCTCCATTCCTGATTCCGGCTTGTTGACTCTGCTTTGGACTGATACCTGAACGCTGACCTCCTGCCTGTCTGACCTCTCTATTGCCTGTGCCCACTTACCTGCCTGCCAAGTGTATCCAGACCCGGCCTGCCTGACGACCCCTCTGCCTGCTCCCCTGCATGCTGCATACCTCCAGAATTGCTGACGCCATCTCAGGGTCACCCTACATCCGGGCCCTGCTCCACTGTCTGCCAGTCTCTGCTGCTTCAGCATCCAGGAGATCGCTACTGACCAGCTACATCTGCCACAGCATCCATTCCAGGCACTCCTACCCCGCTGTGCTCACGGGACCACTGTCTCCACTCCAGTGGGCCCTGAACCAGAGCCGTAAGAGAGGCCCTCTCCCAGCGAAGTCAGGCTCTCCACTCAGGTACCTAACACCATCACCTGGATCCAAGGCTCGGATAGCAGAGGTACAGATACGTCGTCATGGAAGAGGAATTCGGAAGGAGGTTGCGAGAGATGCGGATACAGCACAGAGGATCAGTATCGGTGCAGGTCCTGCTGAGATGGTATGATTCTGTCCGCCTACAACTCTGGAAAGAAGCGCTAGCCTGTGAGCAGCGGCACCAGGGAAAAGTTCTCCCCTCCATCCATGTAAGGTACTGGTCGCAGTATGAAGTACGAATGCTGTTATTGGGGGAACAACCGAAGCAGGAGTGGACAGCTGAGTTAAGCAGGCTGATCCGGGCAGAAATGCGTTTAGACGAGAGCTACAGAGCCCTCCGGTGGTATGTAGCCCAAGTGTGCCCGTGGACAGCGGATGACAGGCCCACGGAAGGCCTTGATTATAATGGCCTGGGATTGTTGTACTGGAGACTGTCCGAGGACCCCGACTTTGGGAGTGATCTGGAGTGGCGTTTGGAGGAAATAATGGAGCACAGAGAGCAAAGATTGAACGTCTCGGAAGTGCTCTGGGCACAGGAAGATTTGGAGTTCCTGGCTGCTCAGGAATGGGAGCTGGAGATCGCCTACATACAGCTGCTAGACTCTGCTCAGCAGCAGGGTGGGGCTCCCTTTGCCTGGGACTATCAGGAAATACCAGCAGACAGCTCTGAAATCCTGGCTGAAGAGTCAGCAATGTGGCATAGTAACAGAGTGCTTTGCCCACCTGCCCCCGCAGCTATGGACGCAGAGGTCTTATGGCAGATGCAGCAAGTGCTGACTGACCTTGACAAACCTGTTACTGCACAAGACGAGGTTGGATGGAGGAATATGCCTGGCCAGCAGCATGCCAGAGAATCGGCAGTGGAAAATCTGGAGATTGCCATCCCCAAAGCTGAAGTGCTGACAACAGGGCAGAGCTCTGCTAACCTCTGCCCAGCACCGATGGCATCTTCTAGGTTCCACGGACAGATGGTGAACCTCTATCCCCAGACATCAGTTGTAGAGACAGGGGATTTAATAGATGTTTCTGCTGAGGAAAAACAACCTGATGAGCCTCCATCAGAAGAGCTGGTATTAGGGCCAAACTTCACTGAGCTCTGCCCAGCACCAACAGCAGTATCCGTGGAGTTACAAGGAACTTCCCCAGCTGAAGCGCTGGTCACCGGACAAAGGGTCCAAGACCTCTGCCCCACACCGGTGGCAGTTATGGAGGCTCAGGGTGAGAAGGTGGCAATCACTTCCCAGCAGCAGATACAGGGGGAGAAGGGAGAGGAGGTGTTTGTCGTCCCTCCCCAACAGTTGGCCAGGGTGGAAAAAGCAATCTTTCCTCCCCAGCAAAGATTTGTGCACCTGGGAGACAGTACCAGAGACATGTTGTCCCAGCAGCCAGATGAGGGAATGGAAAAGGAAGCCAGCCTCCTGCCCCAACGGTTAACCAGAGCGGAGGATGTGGAGTTCCAGGGAGCCGGGGTAGTTGGCCCCTCTCTCCAGCGACAAGCTGAGGTAGTAAAGCTGCTACTCCCAGCCGAATCACTGGCAACAGGGCAGAGCGCCACTAGCCTCTGCCTAGCACCTACAATGTCTCCACAGCTTCAGGAAGCTGGGGCAATCGGTCACACTGTCCAGCAGCAGATGGCGCCCCAGAATGATGACACCAACCCAGCTAAAGTGCTGGCAACTGGACAGAAGGTCCAAGACCTCTGCCCCACACCTGTGGCAGTTCTGGAGGCCCAGGGTGAGGAGGTGGTGGTCACTCCTGAGCAGCAGATCAGGACCCAAGGAGAGAATGCAATCTGCACTTCACAACTGCAGCTTGAGCTGATATTGGTGGATGGGACTTCAGTCTCCACTTGTATACCCCAGGGATGCTGGGCGGTCGGCCCAGATCCCCAACAGCATGATGGAGTGAGCCCAGTCACCCTGTCTTCTCTCCAGCGGTTGAAAAGACTCCAGGGAGAAGGGCCAGTCCAGGCCTCTCCCCAGCGGCGGATATGTTCTATGAGAGAGGCAGAGGTTGGCTGGGTGAGTCGTGCTCTGTTTGGAACAATTTGTTTGGGGTACTGTGTGGGTACAGGCATTAGAGGCCTGGAACTATGGACTAACTTCGGAGTCAACCCGTCTGGGGTCTCCTCCTGTGTTAGTCTCCTGCCGAAATGGGAGAAATGTGTACCCTCTACAAATCTGCCCTTCTCAAATACAACTCCTGCCTCCACACTTTTAAACAAACCTACTCCAACACTCTCATCAAAACCTCGTCAACTCTTTTCTACCCTTAATTTCTTACTTCACCCCCCACTGTTCCCACCCACCAACTTGCTTACCGCTTGTGACAGACCTAGCCGGGACAGAGGCTGTTGGAGGGGACTGAATGCGAGCCTATTACCTTGCGATTATGGGCCCTGGCATTTGGGGGAACGGTGCTCTTTGAGCTGCAAGCCAGGGACCCCTGAGCTGGTGTTACTTGGATTCAGGTCCATGCTGGCCCCCCAATACACATAGAATCTGTATATGTATTTGGCATATTAGCAATACACTGAATGACATTGTTGGGACACAAGCTGTCAGATGCTAATGTCATGAACTCCAGCCAGCCTGTCTGTTGTGTAAATGAGTATAGTCTGGCTTGTAGGAGTGTTTCACCTATTGTTGTGTGTGCTAATTAACCCTGCAATTGAATGAAGGAGTCCAGTGTTGATTAAGATAATTAGCTCATGCTAATTAAGTTAGGTCTTAGTCATCTGGCTGTATAAATTTGCGTGACATGTCAAATAAAAGTCAATTCCTGATGTACCCTACACTGGTGTTGTCTGGTGACTGGGTGAGCTAAGGGGTCTTGGATTGTGTGGTACCGGACAGAGGAATCATTTACGGTGGACATCTTGAGTACGGGGTCCGTCACACCGCTCAACAGATTGCCAACCATTTCAAAAGCAAAATCTAGACAATTCGCGAGGAGATATCCAGCATTCAACTTCCTCCCCTACCCAACACATTAGGTCCGACATCACACTCAATACTCTCCTCCTTCTGCCCAGTTACCACTGATGAGGTTGATAAACTCCTCTCCATGGCCCACCTCACCACCTGTCCCCTGGACCATGTCCCCTCACAATTATTGACGCCACCTTCCCACTCTATCCTAAACTCCCTAACTCACATTTTCAACCTCTCCCTCTCCTCCGGCACCTTTCTTTCCCCACTCAAACGTGCACTGGTTACCCCCATACTTAAAAAACCCTCACTAAACCCCACCTGTTTGAATAACTTAAGACCCATCTCCCTGCTCCAGTTTGCCTCCAAGCTCATCAAATGCCTTGTCCATGACCGAATAAGTTGCTACCTCATGGACAACAACCTTCTCGACCCCCTACAATCCGGCTTCTGTCCACAAAATTCCACTGAAACTGCCCTACTAAAACTCACTAATGACCTACTAACTGCTAAAACCAATGGCCATTACTCCATACTCATACTCTTATGCGGCGTACACACGGTCGGAATTTCCGATGGAAACAGTCCGATGGGAGCTTTTCATCGGATTTTCCGACCGTGTGTATGCCCAACGGTCTTTTTCTGTCGGAATTTTCCGACGGACTTTGAATTGAGAACCTGTTCTCAATTTTTCCGACGGAAAACCTTTCTATCGGATTTTCCGATCGTGTGTATGCAATTCCGACACGCAAAATTCTGACGCATGCTCGGAAGCATTAAACTTCCCTTTTATAGTGCTGTCGAACGTGTTTTATGCCGCTGTGTTATTGACCATCGTAATTTGGTGTGATCGTGTGTAGGCAACACAGCTTGAGCGGAATTCCGTCGGAAAAACTGTCAGAGTTTTTTCCGACGAGAATTCCGATCGTGTGTACGTGGCATTAGACTTCTCTGCTGCCTTCAACACAGTTGACCACCTGCTCCTCCTCAGCAAACTACGCTCCCTTGGCCTCCGTGATTCTGCTTTATCCTGGTTCTCCTCCTACCTATCTCAGCGCACTTTCAGTGTCACTTACTCCAACTCCTCCGCTCCTCTTCCTCTTTCTGTTGGGGTACCTCAAGGCGCCGTCCTTGGGGCCCTTCTATTCTCACTCTATATCTCTTCCCTGGGCCAGTTGATAACCTCCCATGGCTTCCAATACCACCTCTACACCGACGACACCCAGATCTATCTCTCCACTCCTCAACACACCCTCTTGATCTACTCACGGATCTCAAACTTAATGAAAGATATATCGGTATGGATGTCACACCACTTTCTCAAACTCAATCTTTCTATAACTGAGCTTGTTAAATTTCCTCCTTCCCAGTCCCCCCCATGACTTTACCATTAAGATCAACAGCAACCCCATTGGTCCCTCCACACATGCCAGGGTGCTGGGTGTAATCCTTGACTCTGACCTCTCCTTCAGCCCCCACATCCAATCACTGGCTAAATCCTGCAGAGGTGGGGGACTCGAGTCGCATGACTTGACTCGAGTCAGACTCGAGTCGGCTATTTGAGGACTTGCGACTTGCTTGACAAAATTAAACAAATGACTCGACTTGACTTTGACTTGACACTAATGACTTGTGACTTGACTTTGACTTGGGCCCTATGACTTGGCAAGTCATTACTACCACTAACCATTGCAGTGTAAAAGCCGCGCCTCCTTGTCTGTGATAGGCGGAACCGCGCCTCCTTGTCTGTGATAGGCGGAACACTCAATTTCACAGCAGGCAGTGTTCCGCCTATCACGGACATCCTCTCATCCTCGTCTGTGTTATGAGGATGAGCGGATAGCCGTGATAGGCGGAACACTGAATGCTGGGAAATAAATTGAGTGTTCCGCCTATCACAGACGATGAAGAGGCGCGATTTTGCAATACTGGGGTCTGGAAAGCGAAAGTGGACACGTGGAATGGCCGCCGGGACGCTGATGGGACGCCGCCGACCAGGTACACCGGCGCTGACAGTATACGGTCGGTGTTGTGCAAATTATTCATTTTATTTTTTTACAGCATTAAGTCCAAGGGGTCTGACTCATATAAAAAAAAAAACATTGGCACTAATGAACTGACAATCGTAGGAAAGAAATACACATATTGGAGACAATAGGGGCCATTGTGAATAATTGCCCCTATTGTCTCCAATATGACTATTTCCTATGATTGTCAGTTCATTCATTGATTTACATTGATCCTATGTGAGGTCCTAATGTTTAGTAGTACTATATTTATGACCAGTTGCTGTAGGTGTGCAATTTGCTTATAACCAGCTATGGGGTTGTGCAATTAATGAGTTGGAAGCTGTCCGATAGATCAGTTTAAGTTTATATGGAGGTGCGCAATTATTAACCAGTTTATAACAAGCTGTGGGGGCATGCAATTAATTTGCTTATAATAATAATAAGCTATGGGGGTGTGCAATTCATTTATAACCAGATATAGGGTTGTGCAAATATTAATTTTGACTTGGGAGGTATGCAATTGATCAGTTTAAAACCAGCTATGGGGTGTGTGCAATTAATCAGACAGTTTGACTTGGGAGGTGTGCAATGGATCCACTGGTTATTATTAACTGGCATTGCACAGCCCCATAGCTTGTTATAAACTATTCAATTGCACACCTCCCAGGTCAAACTGATCAATTGCACACCCCCATAGCGGATTATAAATTGATCAATTGCACACCCCCATAGCGGATTATAAAAAATTGGTCCATTGCACACCCCCATACTTGGTTATACACGGATCCATTGCACACCTCCCAACTGATTAATTGCACACACCCCATAGCTGGTTTTAAACTGATCACGAGGACCCCTGGCCCATTCTTAAAACAGCAGTGGTAAACTGGCCACCCTTGCCCTATTTAAATGGCAGCTTCTCAGAACGGCCCATTGTGCTTCCATTCCCACCAGTCTTTTTTTTGCCGGCCTGTGCCACCCCTTTGTCTGCCCAGCTGCTTTGCCATTACTGATCAGCAGCAGCTGGGGGAACAATGACAGTGGCAGGGTCCGGTGTGCCCCCCTCCAGAGAGTCACAGACAGCCGGGGCAAAACTGGCACAGGAGACTGAAGTATTTGCCCGTCTGACTGCAGGCGTGATCTGCATGCCAGGCAGGGCTCGGTGAGAGAGTAGCTGGCAGAGGCTGGTGCTGAGAGTGTACTATAAGAACGGTAATGTATAGCAAACCCTAGACAACCAAATGGTGGGCAGTAATGTATAGCAACCCCTAGCAACTGAATGGTGAGTTCATTAATAATTGAACATGTTACTTGTTTGTTGCCTAAATACTAAAATTTACACTTACAACTGTATTTTTTTTTTTTTTTAATTTTTGGAAATGCCAGTAAAAACTTGCCTGTGCCAGCCCAGTACATTTTGGGTGTCACGTGTGGCTGTTCTGCCACAGAGGAAGAGAGAGATCTTGTGTCTAAGCTGAAACGCAGATCTCTCTTTTCTTCTAACACATCCATCCCTGCCACAGTTAGAAAGCACTCCCTAGGAGCATACCTAACCCCTTGATCACCCCTAGTGTTAACCCCTCCCCTGCCAGTGTCATTTATACAGTAACAGTGCATTTTCTTTAGCACTAGTCACTGTATTGGATTGGTGTCACTGGTGCCAATAAATAGTTTTGTAAGTAAGCAACACCTTATTTTCTGGCAGTGCCCCTCCCGACACAGTATACTCTGGATCCGCCCCTGAGAGACCAACGCACAAGACAGCTATAATGGAGGGAGCGATTCCAAAAATAATTAAATTTGGATTTAAGGATTATGTTTTAGATGTTGGCGAAAAGAAGAGAACGGCGATGTGCAAGGTCTGCAGCTCAAAAATAAGAGACACGTCAACCACAACATCCAACTTCATCCGTCACTACAAAACCCACAAAGAAAGGTAGGTACAGTAACGTGTATGGGTGGGAGCAGAGTGTATTGTTGTTAAAATCAATAAATCACATAGCTAACTTTATTTTCCATCTCTCTTCTGTTTACTCTATAGATATGAAGAGTACATCCATACCAAAGGGACTTTTGATGCTAGCCAGCCTCAAATCTCACAATTCATCGCACAGGGGACTGTGCAGCTATACCACTGCAACCACCAGCAGCAGAAGGCAATTACAAACTCAATCCTGTCAGACCTCATTATAAACTGCAACATGCCACTATCCATCATTGAACATCAAAGCTTTCGTCGCTTTTTGTCAATAGTAGACAACAAGTACTCTCCAGTAAGTAGAAGAACAATTACTGGCAAGCTTGACAATCTGGTGGCAGATAGGCAAATGAAGCTGAAAAATGAACTCGCAGCAGTAGATCATCTGTCAGTGACTGTAGATATATGGTCAGACCGCAGGATGAGAGGCTTTCTTGGAGTCACAGTGCACTGGATCAACATTGAGGAAGACCGTGTTCAGTTGAAATCACAGTTGCTTGCGTGCAACCGCTTCAAAGGTCCCCATACAGGGGAAAGAATTTGTGAGGAATTTGAGCGTGTATGTGAAGAGTACAAGATTAAAAAAAAGGTAGACCACATCATCTGTGACAACGCTGCAAACATGAAAAAAGCATTCACTACATGTTTTCCAGGACAGGGAGAAGAAGACGATGACCTTGATGATTCGGACATTTGGAATGACTTGTCAATGGAAGAACAGGAGATGCTTGACAATTATTTGAGTGCAAAAACCCAGACTAGACTTCAATGTTTTGCACACACGCTTCAATTGGTAATAGGTGATGGACTTAAGGAGACTAAATTAGTCAATGCAGCTCTCGCCAAAGCTTCCAGGTTGAGCTCCTTGTTACATACAAGCACCTCTTTCAAGGAAAAATTTGAAGAGGAGTTTGGACAGCGTGGAATCCCTGCCGCTGTTACCACACGCTGGAATTCCACACTGAGGCAATTGAAATCAGTGGTCAGCTGTGACCAGGTGAAACTGACTAGAATTCTTGAAGATGGGGGACACAGAGAGACTGTATTCACAGCTAGAGAGTGGAATCAGATTAAGGAACTCGTGGATGTCCTTCAACCTTTTGGAGAAGCCACAGACCTCTCACAGGGAGAAAAAATTGTGACAATAAGTGCTGTTGTACCCTGTATCCTTTCTCTGAATCACCACTTGGAAAATCATAAAGAGAGCGTGCGCTACCTTGGTGGCTTGATCCGTAGCCTGCAAGAATCACTCAAAAGACGATTCGGAGGGATCTTTGTCAATGTGAGGATGGCAGATGAACACAATGATGTAGCAACCTTACCCTTCTCTGACCCTCTATACCTAAAAGCTGCTCTGCTGGATCCTTCATTTGGCACCATGTGGTTGACCCATGATGTTTTGGCTCCCGAAAATATCAAGGAGGCTGTGTCTGCGATGATAAAAAGTATGTTATGTTTTTGTAATAATCCAATGTAATGCCAGATTGTAGGCTATAAAAGAATGTCAGTATGTTGATATACTCTACTCAGAGGTCTTCAACCCTCTCCTCAGGGATCCCCAGACAGGCCGTGTTTTTGTTTTCACCCTAAAATAACACACCTGTTTCAATTAGTCAACTACTACACATTAAGCCTTTGATTAATCAAATCAGGTGTGTTATTTCATGAGGAAAAACTAAAATATGGCCTGTTTGGGGGACCCCAAGGAGAGGGTTGAAGACCTATGCACTAGATTGTCATGATCTGGTTGCTTTTGATATTTCAGTTGTGTTGTGACCATTTATGCTTGTGTTCTTCAGACTTGATTCTCAAAGAAGAGGACTGCAAGCCCACCCCACCAACCACCGATGAAGACGAGCAAATGCCAGTGGCAGAGCCAGAGAGTCAGTCTGGGCTGTTCTCAGCATACCACAAAAAACAAAAGAAAGATTCATGTTCTACTCCCCAAATTCAGCTGAACCAGTATTTAGACATTTGTGATGGACAGAGTTGCCTTCAGTTTTGGGCCATGAACAGGCACATGTTCCCCTCTTTGTTCAGGGTAGCGGTAAGAGTTATGTCAGTCCCTGCATCAAGCGCACCTGTTGAACGTGTGTTCAGCCATGGTGGGGTGATAATGCGACCCCATCGCTCACAACTGAGCGAGAAAGTACTATCAAATTTAATTTTTTGCAAATGCAATGCATTGTAACTTTAGCTGCCCATGCACCTATAGATTATCTGCAGATGTTCTATGGTTAGATGGAAAAAGTGGGAGATTCCTCCATCCACACAGTTTAGCGAACATAGAGAAATCTCATCTGTTGCCCTTTTTCCATCTAACCATAGAAAATCTGCAGATAATCTATAGGTGTATGGCAAGCTTTACAATGCTTTGCATTTGAAAAAAATTAAACAAACAGCAAAAAAAAAAAAAACAATTTGTAAGTAAGTGGCTCATCACCATTCAAGTGTCTACATATATTTTATTAGTTTGAAGTTTAATGTTTCATGCATTGTAACTTAAGCTGGCCAATGGCCATACACCTATAGATTATCTGCAGATGTTCTATGGTTAGATGGAAAAAGTGGGAGATTCCTCCATCCACACAGTTTAGCGAACATAGAGAAATCTGTTGCCCTTTTTCCATCTAACCATAGAAAATCTGCAGATAATCTATAGGTGTATGGCCAGCTTTACAATGCATTGCATTTGCAAAAAATTTCACAAACAGCAAAAAAAACTATTTGTAAGTGGCTCATCACCATTCAAGTGTCTAGATATACTTTATTATTTTGAAGTTTAATGTTGAAAATATTATTTTTAAAATAAAACCTTTCCTGAACAACACTGACTTTTAACTCATTTAAAGGTGGTAAATCAGTATTTTGACTTGATTTGTGACTTGACCAAAACAAATGACTTGACTTGACTTGCTTGACTTCTAGCAGGGACTCGACTTGACTTGCTTGCTTTTCGCCACAGTAACTTGGGACTTGCTTATGACTTGAAGGTTACGACTTGAGACTTGCTTATGACTTGCACATGTGTGACTTCCTTTCCTTGTCAAGGCCCACTTTATGCAGACACCATTGTTCCTATGCCACAGAACACACAAGAGGAGAGAGAGGAGGGGAAGGATTCTGTCAGTTTCAGAGGCATTGAAGCAGAGGAAAACATACATCAAACAGTAAGAGATGGTTTCCCATCCCCGGAAAACTTGGGAGTAGTACATAGCTGGGAGGAGGCAGTTCCAAATACTGTAATCCTCAGTGACCCCGAGGAGTCTGTTTCTCATACCTCCCCAAATTTGCAGTGCATGGGCTACCTCATGTTTCAAAGCCTGCGAAAGCACCCAAGAAGATGTGGCGTAAAGGAAAAGGATCACTATTGGTTGGCAACCCCCCTTGACCACCGATATAAGGGGAAAGTCTCAGAACTCATCCCATCCCCACAGAGAGTGCAGAAAATTAAATCTGTTGAGGACACCTTAAAGAGGAGTTTATCAAATGCTTTTCCCGACTATGGTAGGTTACAGTGTCGTGGAAAATGTAGTTTTGAGGCTCTGTTGGTCAACAGAGGAGTGGTGGAAAAGGCGCCGCCTAAGTGATGCATTTCTCAATTTTTTTAGTCCTCGCTGCCCAGGGCTATCGGCTTCCACATCCCATCGGCAGTGTCTGCATATTTGACAGGTGCATATCATTGCAATTTTTGACAGCAAGGCCAATTCTTTGCTTTCATCAAGAGTATCTTTATAGGGTTACGGTGTGAAGGCGCCATCGACACCCAAAGACCAATTTTTCCGCACCTGTTTGACAGGTGCATATCATTGTAATTTTTGACAGCAAGGCCAATTCTTGCTTTCATCAAGAGTACCTCTATAGGGTTACGGTGTGAAGGTGCCACTGACACCCAAAGACCAATTTTTCTGCCCCCGTTACTTGTATCCAAAGTCTGTGGTAGAGACACCAGAATTTATCCACAAAATCTTTAATCTTGTTCCCAGTGCACTACATTGTGGCCTCATCATACAGACTGGCTACCCAAGTCACAGTGGCGGCTGGTGCTCAAAATTTTTTGGGGGGCGCAAAGAAACTGAAAAATTCTGAAAATAAAATTAAAAAAAACATCAAATGCAGCCACTGTGCCCATCAAATGCAGCCACTGTGCCATCAATTGGTGACACTGTCCCATCAAATGCAGCCACTGTGCCCATCAAATGCAGCCACTGTGCCCATCAAATGCAGCCACTGTGCCCATCAATTGCAGCCACTGTGCTCATCATATGCACTCACTGTTCCCATCAATTACAGGCACTGTGCCCATCAATTGCAGCCACTGTGCCCATCAATTGCAGCCACTATGCCCATCATATGCAGCCACTGTGACCATCAAATGCAGCCACTGTGCCCATCAAATGCAGCCACTGTGCCCAACAAATGCAGCCACTGTGCCATCAATTGCAGCCCCTGTGCCATTAAATGCAGCCACTGTGACATCATATGCAGCCACTGTGACATCAAATATAGCCATTGTGCCCATCAAATGCAGCCACTGTGCCATAAATTGCAGTCACTGTGCCCACCATATGCAGACACTGTGCACATCATATGCAGCCACTGTGTCCTGTACCTTTACCTATACAGAAGATTGAACTCTAGTTAAAGCGGTTGTATACCCAGGTAAACTTTTTTTTTTTTTTAAACTACCTGCAAGAGAAAGTCATAATGAGCTAGTATGACTAGCATACTAGCTCATTATGCATCACTTACCTTAGATCGGGGCCCCCGACGCCGTCTTCTTCTCCCCCTCCAGCCGCAGCCATCGCTCTTCCGGGTATCGGCGCTCCGGCCAATCACAGCGCCGCTGCAGTGCTGTGATTGGCCAGAGCAGCGAAGACGTCGCTCCGCGCATGCGCGCGGGGCACTTCAACTGCGGTGAGCCGCAGATGTGAATGGGGATTAACCCGTTCTATGCACCGTTGTCTACGGCGCGCATGCGCCGTAGACAACGTTGTAAATCGTTCTTTCCAAATATCTCCTAAACCGTGCAGGTTTAGGAGATATTTCTTGTACCTACAGGTAAGCCTTATGCCGCGTACACACGTACGGACTTTTCCCGGCGGACCTAAGTCCAGCGGACAATCCGCTGGACTTTCCAGCTGGGTACGCTGGACTAAAAAGCGAACGGACTTGACCACACACGATCACGCAAAAAGTCCAACGGTTCACGCGATGACGTACAGCACGTACGACGGGACTAGAAAACGAAAAATACTAGAAAAATACTTGCTACTGAGCATGCGTCCTTTTTGGTACGCCGGACCATACTACACACGACCGGATTATCCGCTGGACTGCCAAGTCCAGCGGATAATTTGAAAACAAAACCTGAAACTTTAGTCCGCCGTACTTTGGCCAAAAAAAGTCCGCCGGCGCCCACACACGAGGGGATTATCCGCTGGACTTCGGTCCAGCGGATAATCCCGCGGGATAGTCCCTTCGTGTGTACGCGGCATTAATCTAGGCTTACCTGTAGGTGCAAGTTGCAATTTAGGGTATACAACCACTTTAACTCTCTTGATGTTATTATACACCACCACAATCACTGATGCTTTTAGGAGGGACACGCTGAGCCAATGCCCTCTCGACCTGTCCTGCATTTTTCCGCAACCTCACTCCCAGTAACGGAATGGGGCCCCCGTTGTGCGCCTAGCGAGCACTCCATGCACACAGTTACATAAACTCTTTCTCTTCAGTACCTGTGCACAGGCTGAGGACCTCTACAGTGCTGATCTGCTCCCGTTGCTATGGGAGACAGACCTGCTCACGGAGAGAGTGCTGACAACAGATCCTCCTGCAAGAAGCTATCCCACCTGTCATATGTACACACTTATGGCAGACTGCTTGTTAAACCTTCATTACCCTTGGTAACCACATATGTCTTCACACTGCGTTAACTCTTGTACCATTATCTTCATATCCCAATGTGTTTAGTGACCTATATGTGCAGATTACTTAAATTACACCCCTTGAGTAACTTCAGACCAGGCAAAGACAAAGTTTCAAAACCTTAACTGGAAATTTTCAGCATACATAAAGTACACAGTCTCTTCCTAACATCCCTAATCCTTAACTCAGGCTTGCTAGCTGCCCCAGCATACCTGCACAGGATAGAGTCCAATATGGCAGAGCTCCAGATCGGGTGTGCAGGCGATTTGTGGATCTCAGTGGTCCCATATTCTGTAGAAGGATCTTTATTCATGGGTGGCTGCGAGGATGGACTCCGGTAATGGTAACATATCTTGTATAATGCACACCCCCTCGCTCTCTCTCCTCCCCAAATCGGACCCCTGTCCTATTTTTATACAGCACAGCACCAGTGGATCAGACCCAAGAAAGCCTGCCAAGAAAGAGCCAGGAAATATGTGAACACTAACCCTCCCGGCTGAGCATAAAACTCAGTCTGCTTACATGTCTTTTATCTAAAGCAAAAACTATTGTCCTTTATGTTTAAGGACCAATATCTAATAAGGGGGGGGGGGGGCATCAATATCAAAGTGCTCTTCTGAGGGTGGTTGCTTCTCATTAATATTTCTGCGTTAGAACTTTTTTTTTTTCTTTTTGTAAAGAAAGGTTCACTTTAAATATAAAAAGGCTACTGTTGCCATATCAAGTGAACTTTACTGCTGATATTTTTGGCCCATTGCCAGTACTATCATCTGTGAAAAATGTAGTCGTACAAGCTGAAGTCACAATAGCAGACGGCATCAAATTAACCATGCATAGCTACTTCCTTGTGAAGAATAACTGTTCATCTTGACCACATAAAAATAAGATTTGCCTTTATAATGTTTGCACAGTAATGTTCAGTCACATGTAATATATGTAAATTAGTTACTAGTCATAACCCCAAGAATAAACATGGGGAACGTCAGACTCATATTTAAGCAGCCAGCTTCCTTATGTTCTTATTTGGACTTTGACAAGGAAAAGTTAACATACTAGGCTAGAGGATTACAATTGCTGAAACTACAATACATATCAATGTAAGTCATACATATTAAAAAAATTGGTTTTACAAGGAAACAAATGGCTGTTGGCAATGCATGGAATTAATATAACTGGTGACAATAATTACATTTTTGCCTTACTGAACAAACATATTAAATGTGTTGGTGCAAAATGTAAAAGTTATTTAAAAAGCTCTCAGCACACAAAAAGTTACCTATTTATAAAGGGTCGACATTTAGCAAACAAGTTGTCCTCATTTTAGTAAGCATTTAGTAAAGATCTCTGGCCTGGATCTTTAAAGTAATAAGCCCAAAACCAATAATAAAATGTATTGCAGCATACCAATCATTAAATGTGGTAGCTGCATTAGTTCTCTCTTTTTAAGGCTTTTTTTCCATCTGTTTTCACCTGGTAATCTGGCCAGTAACACATCTCCTACACTCTGGATGAAGGAGCAACAGAAATATTTTGGGACAGCAGCTTTGTCAGTCTGGGGGGAGGGGAGTGTTAGATGCACTAGCAGATTTAAATAAAAAGAGTTCCAGCCTCTAAGAAAAAAATGTAAAAGTCAGCAGCTGCAAATACTGTAGCTGCTAACTTTTAACCACTTCAGCCCCAGAAGATTTGGCTGCTGAATGACCGGGCCATTTTTTGCGATTCGGCACTGCGTCGCTTTAACTGACAATTGCGCAGTCCTGCGACGCTGCACCCAAACAAAATTGACATCCTTTTTGATCGCCTCTGCGGTTTTTATTTTTTGCGCTGTAAACAAAAAAAGAGTGACAATTTTGAAGAAAACACAATATTTTGTATTATTTGCTATAATATATATCCCCATTTTATTTTTAAAAAGCTATTTTTTTTCTTAGTTTAGGCCGATATGTATTCTTCTACATATTTTTGGTAAAAAAATCGACTGGGGCACTTGTCAGGATAAAAGAAAAATGGATGGGGCAAAATACCATCAAATTCTTTAGTAAAATCTGCTGTCCTCTGCCAGAAAGTTGTCAATGGGAAGAAGGTTTACCTTCCAACATTAAAATTACCCAAATCACACAGCAAAAATTACCACACAGTGGTTGAAGATAAAGGTGAATGTCCTTGCAAGGCCTAGTCAGAGCCCAGACTTAAACCCCATTGAAAATCTGTGGAATGACTGTGGAATGCAGTTCTGTAAAGAAGAATGGGCAAATATTGCAAAATCTAGATGTGCAAAGTTAGTAGAGGGATATCCTAACAGACTAAAGGCTGTAATTAAAGTGAAGTTCTGCCAGGAAAAAAAAAGTTAAAAGTCAGCAGCTACAAATACTGCAGCTGCAGACTTTTAAAATAAGGACACTTACCTGTCCAGGGCGCCCGCGGTGTCCTCACCCAAAGCTGACCCGTCCCTCGGCTCCGGGTGCAGGCGACAGCATCTTTAGTAAGGGAATCAGGAAGTGAAGCCTTGCAGCTTCACAGCCTGGTTTCCTACTGCGCATGAGCGAGTCGCGCTGCGTGTTCTGAGTGGTCCCTGCTGTCTTCTGGGACCTGTGTGTCTCCCAGAAGCGGGGATGACAGAGAAGGGGCCAGACATGGCATAGATCGCTGCAGATTCTGCAGTGATCTTTCACCGGAAGTGGGAGCAAATACCTGTATTAGACAAGTATCGGCTCCCCCCTGAAAGGTGCCAAATGTGACACCGGAGGGGGGGGGAGGAACCGGAAAAGCAGAAGTTCCATTTTTGGGTGGCAAAATGTGGCCCAACAAAATTCGATTTTTTTAAAGGGGGTATTTCTTTTCTATACCCACTGTATATAAATAAATAAAAGCTGATCATTGTAAGCACCCCTGTCAGTGGTAAATGGTCTGTCTCAACCCCTAACTGCTACATCTGCAGGATAGCTTGTTTTGTTGAAAAAATTTCTTGCTGGCATAAGTACCAGGCTAAAATAAAGGAAAGAAAAGCGGGAAAAAAAAAAAAAAAAAAAAACAGCCATCAAATCTAGGAATTGGTAAACTGCAAAATAATAAATGTTTGCTTTTGGGTATAATACCACTTTAACCTATGTTATGCACACTCTTTTTCTGTTATTGGTTAGTACAGTGTAAGGCCTTTCTTGGTACCCAGACAGTCCCAAGAAAAATTCAGATAGAACAGTGTGGACCTCGCCCATCCTGTCAGCGCTTTGATTTTGTTCTAAAACCAGTGGCTGAACATATACATTTCTAACTCAATTTTAGAATTTTTTTATGGGAGAACTTCATAATAGAAAACTTGCAAGGATTAGGGTTAGATAACAAATTGGCCAATCCTGTAGGAATCTTTATTAACAAAGTCAATGGGGGTTATTTACGAAAGGCAACTCCACTTTGCACTGCAAGTGCACTTGAACGTGCAGTCGCTCTAAATGTAAGGGGTAGATCTAAAAATGAGGGGAAGCTCTGCTGATTGTATAATCCAATCATGTGCAATCTAAAATGCTGTTTTTTATGTTCCTTGCATGTCCCCCTCGGATCTACAGCGACTGAACTTCCAAGTGCATTTTCAAGTGCACTTGCAGTGCAAAGTGGATTTTCCTTTAGTAAATAGCCCCCATTGTCAAGTTAACAGATGTAGAGGTGTTTTTTTGTGTGAAATAGGGCTGTCCAAACTTTTTAAACTTTTTAACCACTTTCAGACCTGACCATTTTGCTGGCTTAAGACCAGACCACTTTTTGCAATTTGGCACTGTGTAGCTTTAACTGACGATTGCGCGGTCGTGCGACGTGGCTCCCAAAAAATTATTTTTTCCCACAAATAGAGCTTTCTTTTGGTGGTTTTTGATCGCCCCTTTTTGCTATAATAAATATCTCCCAAAAATATATAAAAAAATATTTTTTTTAGGCCGATACGTATTCTTCTACATATTTTTGGTAAAAAAATCACAATAATCGATTATTAATTGGTTTGCGCAAAAGTTATAGCGTTTACAAACTAGGGGATAGATTTATAGCATTTTTATTACAAATTTTTTTTACTAGTAATTGCGGCGATCAGTGATTTTTATTGTGACTACGACATTATGGCGGACACATCGGACATTTTTGACACATTTTTGGGACCATTGTCATTTATACAGCAATCAGTGCTATTTAAATGCACTGATTCCTGTGTAAATGACACTGGCAGTGAAGGGGTTAACCAGGGGGGGCAGTGTAGGGGTTAAGTGTGGCTGGGTTTTAGTGAACACTGATCTCTGCTCCAATCACAGGGAGCAGAGATTAGTGTCACTAGTTGCTAGGCAGAACGGGGAGATGCTGTTTACTTCCGCATCTTCCCGTTCAGCCTTCCTGTGAGGCGATTGCGGGTATCCCCGCGGCAGTCGAGTCCGCGGGACCCGCGACCGGACTCACGGGGGTCCCGACCGGCGCGGTAGCAATCTTAAAGGGACGTACCTGTACTCCCTTTGGCCTGTCCGTGCCGTTCTTCCGACGTACATCGTCGTGCGTCGGTCGGGAAGTGGTTAAACACAGGGTCAATTTACTGTCCTTCAGACTTTAGGGGGGCCCGATTTTGTTTAGTGGGTACATCATGGAATTAGTGGGAGAAAAAAATGCTTCAGGCTTCGGGCTTGGTGGTCAGTAGCAGGAGGAATAGTGCCAATCATTGGTATCAGTGGGGGGAGTACTGCTCCATCATTGGTATCAGCAGGAGCAATAGTGCCCCATCATTGATATTAGTGGGAGGAGTACTGCCCCATCTGGCCCACTGGCCATAGTTTGGAGACCACTGCTGTAAAACATTGGGCTTTTCCAGGGCTCTTTTGTAATACATATTGGAGTAAAGATGTATATTTAGCAAACGTTATAGGGCATTTTTCATCCCTGATGCTATTTTATACAGTATATATGGTATATATTAATTTCAAGTTTAAACACAAAAGCATTTAATGCATCATGAAAATTATGTAGAAATGATTATAGTAGTACAAACCTTCATAGAAGATATTCCACAACTTATGTTTTATTAGTCATTATTATGCCTCGTACACACGTACGGACTTTTGCCGGCGGACCTAAGTCCAGCGGACAATCCGCTGGACTTTCCGGCTAGGTCCGCTGGACTTTCCGAGGGTGTGGACTTGCCCACACACGCACGGACTTGTCCAGCGGATAATCCGCCGGCCAAAAGTCCGCGGGACTTTTGAAAATGAACGGACTTGCCCACACACGGAGCAGTCCGTTCATTTCGAACGTAACTTCAGGTTACGTAGCTAGCGTAGGCAGTAAATGCCGCCGCGCTAGCTCCGTGACCTGGCATGGATTTAAAGGGAATCCCCACGCCGAAAAAACGGCGTGAGGGTTCCCCCCAAATCCATGTCAGACCCTCATCCGAGCACGCAGCCTGGCAGGCCAGGAAAGGGGTGGGGACGAACGAGCGCCCCCCCCCCTCCTGAGCCGTACCAGGCCGCGTGCCCTCAACATGGGGGGTGCCCTGGGGAAAGGGGGGCCGTGCGGCCCCCCCACCCCAAAGCACCTTGTCCCCATGTTGATGAGGACAAGGGCCTCTTCCCGACAACCCTGGCCGTTGGTTGTCGGGGTCTGCGGGCGGGGGCTTATCGGAATCTGGGAACCCCCTTTAATAAGGGGGCCCCCAGATACCGGCCCCCCACCCTATGTGAATGAGTATGGGGTACGATGTACCCCTACCCATTCACCTAAGGTGTAAAATGTAAAGTAAAAAAAAACACCCACACTTTTGAAAAAATAGTTTATTGCACTGCTCCGGGGGTCTTCTTCCGTCTTGGGGGTCTTCTCGCCGGACTCCCCCGCCATTTACCAAGCTCTTTTACCGAGCGAGGGGAGTCCGGCTACCTTCTTCGTCGTCGCCGCCGTCTGGGGGTCTCGATCCGCCTTCGGGGGTCTTCTTCCGTCTTGGGGGTCTTCTCGCCGGACTCCTCCCCTCTCTTCTGCTCTTTTACCTAGCTCTTTCACGAGGGGAGGTGTCCGGCTACCTTCTTCGTCGTCGCCGCCGTCGTCTGGGGGTCTCGATCCGCCTTCGGGGGTCTTCCGGGGGTCTCTTCTGTTCTTGCCGCGGTCGTCGTCTTCCGCGCCGCCGGCGCCTTGTCCTTCTTCTTGTCCTTCTTGTTCTTCTTGTTCTTCTTCTTCTTCCGATGTTGACCCGACGCTCTCTCTGCCCGGAATGCCTGTGCCGCTCTGAGCTCGGACTTATATAGGGACATGGGCGACAGGGTCACATGTTCATGTCACATGGTGACCCCGCCCCCTTGCGATGTCACAGTCCCAGCATCCTCCGGGACTGTGACAACACAAGGGGGCGGGGTCACCATGTGACATGTGCATGTGACCCTGTCGCCCATGTCCCTATATAAGTCCGAGCTCAGAGCGGCACAGGCATTCCGGGCAGAGAGAGCGTCGGGTCAACATCGGAAGAAGAAGAAGAACAAGAAGGACAAGAAGGAGGACAAGAAGAAGAAGGCGCCGGCGGCGCGGAAGACGACGACCGCCGCAAGAACAGAAGAGACCCCCGGAAGACCCCCGAAGGCGGATCGAGACCCCCAGACGACGGCGGCGACGACGAAGAAGGTAGCCGGACACCTCCCCTCGTGAAAGAGCTAGGTAAAAGAGCAAGGAAGGTAAACCTTCTTCCCATTGACAACTTTCTGGCAGAGGACAGCAGATTTTACTAAAGAATTTGATGGTATTTTGCCCCATCCATTTTTCTTTTATCCTGACAAGTGCCCCAGTCGATTTTTTTTACCAAAAATATGTAGAAGAATACATATCGGCCTAAACTAAGAAAAAAATAGCTTTTTAAAAATAAAATGGGGATATATATTATAGCAAATAATACAAAATATTGTGTTTTTCTTCAAAATTGTCACTCTTTTTTTGTTTACAGCGCAAAAAATAAAAACCGCAGAGGCGATCAAAAAGGATGTCAATTTTGTTTGGGTGCAGCGTCGCAGGACTGCGCAATTGTCAGTTAAAGCGACGCAGTGCCGAATCGCAAAAAAATGGCCCGGTCATTCAGCAGCCAAATCTTCTGGGGCTGAAGTGGTTAAAAGTTAGCAGCTACAGTATTTGCAGCTGCTGACTTTTACATTTTTTTCTTAGAGGCTGGAACTCTTTTTATTTAAATTTGCTAGTGCATCTAACACTCCCCTCCACCCCCAGACTGACAAAGCTGCTGTCCCAAAATATTTCTGTTGCTCCTTCATCCAGAGTGTAGGAGATGTGTTACTGGCCAGATCACCAGGTGAAAACAGATGGAAAAAAAGCCTTAAAAAGAGAGAACTAATGCAGCTACCACATTTAATGATTGGTATGCTGCAATACATTTTATTATTGGTTTTGGGCTTATTACTTTAAAGATCCAGGCCAGAGATCTTTACTAAATGCTTACTAAAATGAGGTCAACTTGTTTGCTAAATGTCGACCCTTTATAAATAGGTAACTTTTTGTGTGCTGAGAGCTTTTTAAATAACTTTTACATTTTGCACCAACACATTTAATATGTTTGTTCAGTAAGGCAAAAATGTAATTATTGTCACCAGTTATATTAATTCCATGCATTGCCGACAGCCATTTGTTTCCTTGTAAAACCAATTTTTTTAATATGTATGACTTACATTGATATGTATTGTAGTTTCAGCAATTGTAATCCTCTAGCCTAGTATGTTAACTTTTCCTTGTCAAAGTCCAAATAAGAACATAAGGAAGCTGGCTGCTTAAATATGAGTCTGACGTTCCCCATGTTTATTCTTGGGGTTATGACTAGTAACTAATTTACATATATTACATGTGACTGAACATTACTGTGCAAACATTATAAAGGCAAATCTTATTTTTATGTGGTCAAGATGAACAGTTATTCTTCACAAGGAAGTAGCTATGCATGGTTAATTTGATGCCGTCTGCTATTGTGACTTCAGCTTGTACGACTACATTTTTCACAGATGATAGTACTGGCAATGGGCCAAAAATATCAGCAGTAAAGTTCACTTGATATGGCAACAGTAGCCTTTTTATATTTAAAGTGAACCTTTCTTTACAAAAAGAAAAAAAAAAAAGTTCTAACGCAGAAATATTAATGAGAAGCAACCACCCTCAGAAGAGCACTTTGATATTGATGCCCCCCCCCCCCCCTTATTAGATATTGGTCCTTAAACATAAAGGACAATAGTTTTTGCTTTAGATAAAAGACATGTAAGCAGACTGAGTTTTATGCTCAGCCGGGAGGGTTAGTGTTCACATATTTCCTGGCTCTTTCTTGGCAGGCTTTCTTGGGTCTGATCCATTGGTGCTGTGCTGTATAAAAATAGGACAGGGGTCCGATTTGGGGAGGAGAGAGAGCGAGGGGGTGTGCATTATACAAGATATGTTACCATTACCGGAGTCCATCCTCGCAGCCACCCATGAATAAAGATCCTTCTACAGAATATGGGACCACTGAGATCCACAAATCGCCTGCACACCCGATCTGGAGCTCTGCCATATTGGACTCTATCCTGTGCAGGTATGCTGGGGCAGCTAGCAAGCCTGAGTTAAGGATTAGGGATGTTAGGAAGAGACTGTGTACTTTATGTATGCTGAAAATTTCCAGTTAAGGTTTTGAAACTTTGTCTTTGCCTGGTCTGAAGTTACTCAAGGGGTGTAATTTAAGTAATCTGCACATATAGGTCACTAAACACATTGGGATATGAAGATAATGGTACAAGAGTTAACGCAGTGTGAAGACATATGTGGTTACCAAGGGTAATGAAGGTTTAACAAGCAGTCTGCCATAAGTGTGTACATATGACAGGTGGGATAGCTTCTTGCAGGAGGATCTGTTGTCAGCACTCTCTCCGTGAGCAGGTCTGTCTCCCATAGCAACGGGAGCAGATCAGCACTGTAGAGGTCCTCAGCCTGTGCACAGGTACTGAAGAGAAAGAGTTTATGTAACTGTGTGCATGGAGTGCTCGCTAGGCGCACAACGGGGGCCCCATTCCGTTACTGGGAGTGAGGTTGCGGAAAAATGCAGGACAGGTCGAGAGGGCATTGGCTCAGCGTGTCCCTCCTAAAAGCATCAGTGATTGTGGTGGTGTATAATAACATCAAGAGAGTTAACTAGAGTTCAATCATCTGTATAGGTAAAGGTACAGGACACAGTGGCTGCATATGATGTGCACAGTGTCTGCATATGGTGGGCACAGTGACTGCAATTTATGGCACAGTGGCTGCATTTGATGGGCACAATGGCTATATTTGATGTCACAGTGGCTGCATATGATGTCACAGTGGCTGCATTTAATGGCACAGGGGCTGCAATTGATGGCACAGTGGCTGCATTTGTTGGGCACAGTGGCTGCATTTGATGGGCACAGTGGCTGCATTTGATGGTCACAGTGGCTGCATATGATGGGCATAGTGGCTGCAATTGATGGGCACAGTGGCTGCAATTGATGGGTACAGTGCCTGCAATTGATGGGAACAGTGAGTGCATATGATGAGCACAGTGGCTGCAATTGATGGGCACAGTGGCTGCATTTGATGGGCACAGTGGCTGCATTTGATGGGACAGTGTCACCAATTGATGGCACAGTGGCTGCATTTGATGGGCACAGTGGCTGCATTTGATGTTTTTTTTAATTTTATTTTCAGAATTTTTCAGTTTGTTTGCGCCCCCCAAAAAATTTTGCGCACGAGCCGCCACTGTGACTTGGGTAGCCAGTCTGTATGATGAGGCCACAATGTAGTGCACTGGGAACAAGATTAAAGATTTTGTGGATAAATTCTGGTGTCTCTACCACAGACTTTGGATACAAGTAACGGGGGCAGAAAAATTGGTCTTTGGGTGTCAGTGGCACCTTCACACCGTAACCCTATAGAGGTACTCTTGATGAAAGCAAGAATTGGCCTTGCTGTCAAAAATTACAATGATATGCACCTGTCAAACAGGTGCGGAAAAATTGGTCTTTGGGTGTCGATGGCGCCTTCACACCGTAACCCTATAAAGATACTCTTGATGAAAGCAAAGAATTGGCCTTGCTGTCAAAATTGCAATGATATGCACCTGTCAAATATGCAGACACTGCCGATGGGATGTGGAAGCCGATAGCCCTGGGCAGCGAGGACTAAAAAAATTATTATTATTCACGATTTGTATAGCGCCAACAGTTTACGCAGTCGCTTTACAATGTAGAGGGGGTGACAGCACAATTACAGTACAGTTCAATACAGAAGGGACAGGAGGGCCCAACAGTGCTCATGTAGAGCTTACATTCTAAAGGGAGGGGGTGGTGGTACAAAAGGTAATAGATGCAGGGAATGATTTGATGGGGTGGCTTGGGGACAGTTGTTAGGGGTGGGGGATAGGCTTCCCTGAATAAGTGAGTTTTCAGGGATCTCCTAAAGGTGGACAGGTTAGGGGCTGATCGGATATATACCGGGGCAGGGAGTTTCCAGAGGATGGGAGAGGCTCTGGAGAAGTCCTGAATACGAGCATGAGAGGAGGTAACAAGGAGGAAGGGAGGAGGTAACAAGGGAGCTAGAGAGCAGGAGGTCCTGGGAGAAGCGGAGGGGACGATTTGGGCAATATCTCCAGATGAGGTTGGTGATGTAGCTGGGGGCGATGTTGTGGATGGCCTTGTATGTTGTGGTTAGCATTTTGAATTTTATACGGTGGGGTAGGGGAAGCCAGTGAAGGGATTGGCAGAGAGGAGCAGCAGTCACGGATCGGTTAGTGAGGTGTATTAGTCTAGCAGCAGCATTCATAATAGACTGAAGGGGGATAGCCTGCGTAAGGGTAGGCCATTAAGGAGAGAGTTGCAGTAGTCAAGGAGGGAAATAATCAAGGAGTGAATAAGTTGCTTTGTGGTGTCATTAGTCAGGAAGGGTCGAATTCTGGAGATGTTGCGGAGGGTAAGGCGGCAGGATTTAGCCAGTGATTGGATGTGGGGGCTGAAGGAGAGGTCAGAGTCAAGGATTACACCCAGCACCTGGCATGTGTGGAGGGACCAATGGTTGTGCTGTTGATCTTAATGGTAAAGTCATGGGGGGGGGGGGGGAAGGAGGAAATATAACAAGCTCAGTTTTAGAAAGATTGAGTTTGAGAAAGTGGTGTGACATCCATACCGATATGTCATTCAGTAAGTTTGAGATCCGTGAGGAGATCAAGAGGGTGAGTTGAGGAGTGGAGAGATAGATCTGGGTGTCGTCGGTGTAGAGGTGGTATTGGAAGCCATGGGAGGTTATCAACTGGCCCAGGGAAGAGATATAGAGTGAGAATAGGAGGGGCCCAAGGACGGCGCCTTGGGGTACCCCAACAGAGAGAGGAAGAGGAGCGGAGGAGATGGAGTTGTAAGTGACACTGAAAGTGCGCTGAGATAGGTAGGAGGAGGAGAACCAGGATAAAGCAGAATCACAGAGGCCAAGGGAGCGTAGTTTGCTGAGGAGGAGCAGGTGGTCAACTGTGTCGAAGGCAGCAGAGAGGTCTAATGCCACGTACACACGGTCGGAATTCTCGTCGGAAAAAACTCTGACGGAATTTCCGACGGAATTCCGCTCAAACTGTGTTGCCTACACACGGTCACACCAAATTACGATGGTCAATAACACAGCGGCATAAAACACGTTCGACAGCACTATAAAAGGGAAGTTTAATGCTTCCGAGCATGCGTCGAATTGTTTCTGAGCATGCGTCGGAATTTTGCGTGTCGGAATTGCATACACACGATCGGAAAATCCGATAGAAAGGTTTTCCGTCGGAAAAATTGAGAACAGGTTCTCAATTCAAAGTCCGTCGGAAATTCCGACAGAAAAAGACCGATGGGCATACACACGGTCGGAAAATCCGATGAATCCCATCGGACTGTTTCCATCGGAAATTCCGACCGTGTGTACTCAAGATGTCCGCCGTAAATGCTTCCTCTGTCCGGTACCACACAATCCAAGACCCTTTAGCCCACCCACCCAGTCACCAGACAACACCAGTGTAGGGTACATCAGGAATGAACTTTATTTGACATGTCACACACATTTATATACAGCCAGATGACTAAGACCTAACTTAATTAGCATGAGCTAATTATCTTAATCAACACTGGACTCCTTCATTCAATTGCAGGGTTAATTAGCACACACAACAATAGGTGAAACACTCCTACAAGCCAGACTATACTCATTTACACAACAGACAGGTGGCTGGAGTTCATGACATTAGCATCTGACAGCTTGTGTCCCAACAGTGTCATTCAGTGTATTGCTAATATGCCAAATACATATACAGATTCTATGTGTATTGGGGGGCCAGCATGGACCTGAATCCAAGTAACACCAGCTCAGGGGTCCCAGGCTTGCAGCTCAAAGAGCACCGTTCCCCCAAATGCCAGGGCCCATAATCGCAAGGTAATAGGCTTGCATTCAGTCCCCTCCAACAGCCTCTGTCCCGGCTAGGTCTGTCACATTTCTCCCCTTTCGGCAGGAGACTAACACAGGAGGAGCCCCCAGACGGGTTGACTCCGAAGTTAGTCCATAGTTCCAGTCCTCTAATGCCTGTACCCACACAGTACCCCAAACAAATTGTTCCAAACAGAGCACGACTCACCCAGCCAACCTCTGCCTCTCTCATAGAACATATCCGCCGCTGGGGAGAGGCCTGGACTGGCCCTTCTCCCTGGAGTCTTTTCAGCCGCTGGAGAGAAGACAGGGTGACTGGGCTCACTCCATCATGCTGTTGGGGATCTGGGCCGACCGCCCAGCATCCCTGGGGTATACAAGTGGAGACTGAAGTCCCATCCACCAATATCAGCTCAAGCTGCAGTTGTGAAGTGCAGATTGCATTCTCTCCTTGGGTCCTGATCTGCTGCTCAGGAGTGACCACCACCTCCTCACCCTGGGCCTCCAGAACTGCCACAGGTGTGGGGCAGAGGTCTTGGACCCTCTGTCCAGTTGCCAGCACTTTAGCTGGGTTGGTGTCATCATTCTGGGGCGCCGTCTGCTGCTGGACAGTGTGACCGATTGCCCCAGCTTCCTGAAGCTGTGGAGACATTGTAGGTGCTAGGCAGAGGCTAGCGGCGCTTTGCCCTGTTGCCAGTGATTCAGCTGGGAGTAGCAGCTTTACTACCTCAGCTTGTCGCTGGAGAGAGGGGCCAACTACCCCGGCTCCCTGGAACTCCACAGTTGTTGCTGGTGCTGGACAGAGGTGGGTAGCACTCTGCCCTGTTGCCAGCACTTCTGCTGGGGACTCCACATCCTCCGCTCTGGTTAACCGTTGGGGCAGGAGGCTGGCTTGCTTTTCCATTCCCTCATCTGGCTGCTGGGACAACATGTCTCTGGTACTGTCTCCCAGGTGCACAAATCTTTGCTGGGGAGGAAAGATCGCTTTCTCCACCCTGGCCAACTGTTGGGGAGGGACGACAAACACCTCCTCTCCCTTCTCCCCCTGTATCTGCTGCTGGGAAGTGATTGCCACCTTCTCACCCTGAGCCTCCATAACTGCCACCGGTGTGGGGCAGAGGTCTTGGACCCTCTGTCCGGTTACCAGCTCTTCAGCTGGTGAAGTTCCTTGTAACTCCACGGATACTGCTGTTGGTGCTGGGCAGAGCTCAGTGAAGTTTGGCCCTAATACCAGCTCTTCTGATGGAGGCTCATCAGGTTGTTTTTCCTCAGCAGAAAAGTCTATTAAATCCCCTGTCTCTACAACTGATGTCTGGGGATAGAGGTTCACCATCTGTCCGTGGAACCTAGAAGATGCCATCGGTGCTGGGCAGAGGTTAGCAGAGCTCTGCCCTGTTGTCAGCGCTTCAGCTTTGGGGATGGCAATCTCCAGATTTTCCACTGCCGATTCTCTGGCATGCTGCTGGCCAGGCATATTCCTCCATCCAACCTCGTCTCGTGCAGTAACAGGTTTGTCAAGGTCAGTCAGCACTTGCTGCATCCGCCATAAGACCTCCGCGTCCATAGCTGCGGGGGCAGGTGGGCAAAGCACTCTGTTACTATGCCACATTGCTGACTCTTCAGCCAGGATTTCAGAGCTGTCTGCTGGTATTTCCTGATAGTCCCAGGCAAAGGGAGCCCCACCCTGCTGCTGAGCAGAGTCTAGCAGCTGTATGTAGGCGATCTCCAGCTCCCATTCCTGAGCGGCCAGGAACTCCAAATCTTCCTGTGCCCAGAGCACTTCCGAGACGTTCAATCTTTGCTCTCTGTGCTCCATTATTTCCTCCAAACGCCACTCCAGATCACTCCCAAAGTCGGGGTCCTCGGACAGCCTCCAGTACAACAATCCCAGGCCATTATAATCAAAGCCTTCCGTGGGCCTGTCATCCGCTGTCCACGGGCACACTTGGGCTACATACCACCGGAGGGCTCTGTAGCTCTCGTCCAAACGCATTTCTGCCCGGATCAGCCTGCTTAACTCAGCTGTCCACTCCTGCTTCGGTTGTTCCCCCAATAACAGCATTCGTACTTCATACTGCGACCAGTACCTTACATGGATGGAGGGGAGAACTTTTCCCTGGTGTCGCTGCTCACAGGCTAGCGCTTCTTTCCAGAGTTGTAGGCGGACAGAATCATACCATCCCAGCAGGACCTGCACCGATACTGATCCTCTGTGCTGTATCCGCATCTCTCGCAACCTCCTTCCGAATTCCTCTTCCATGACGACGTATCTGTACCTCTGCTATCCGGGCCTTGGATCCAGGTGATGGTTTGGATGTGTTCACGACAAGGAAGCACGATCCCACCGCTGCCAGCCAATTGTGACGGACCCCGTACTCAAGATGTCCGCCGTAAATGCTTCCTCCGTCCGGTACCACACAATCCAAGACCCTTTAGCCTACCCAGTCACCAGACAACACCAGTGTAGGGTACATCAGGAATTCACTTTTATTTGACATGTCACACAAATTTATACAGCCAGATGACTAAGACCTAACTTAATTAGCATGAGCTAATTATCTTAATCAACACTGGACTCCTTCATTCAATTGCAGGGTTAATTAGCACACACAACAATAGGTGAAACACTCCTACAAGCCAGACTATACTCATTTACACAACAGACAGGCTGGCTGGAGTTCATGACATTAGCATCTGACAGCTTGTGCCCAACAGTGTCATTCAGTGTATTGCTAATATGCCAAATACATATACAGATTCTATGTGTATTGGGGGGCCAGCATGGACCTGAATCCAAGTAACACCAGCTCAGGGGTCCCAGGCTTGCAGCTCAAAGAGCACCGTTCCCCCAAATGCCAGGGCCCATAATCGCAAGGTAATAGGCTCGCATTCAGTCCCCTCCAACAGCCTCTGTCCCGGCTAGGTCTGTCACAAGCGTTAAGCAAGTTGGTGGGTGGGAAGGTTTCTGCGGGTAGTGGATTGTGGGTTGGTAGCATAGGAAGTAGGAGACAAGGAGAGTGTGAAACAGATAAGGTTGTGATCAGAGAGAGGAAAGGGGGTGTTAGAGAGGTTGCAGGGAGTGCAGCGATGGGAGAATACAAGGTCGAGAGTATTGCCGCTGGAGTGAGTGGTGGTTAGTGTCCATTGTGTTAGGTTAAAATAGGAGGTTAGGTTGAGTAGTTGAGAAGTGGTTGCAGTATTAACATTGATTGGAATGTTAAAGTCACCCAGGATGATGGCAGGTACTTCAGAGGAGAGAAAATAGGGTAGCCATGCAGAGAAGTCATCCAGAAAGCGCGATACTGGTCCAGGAGGCCGTTAAATGCAACCCTCAGACAAGCTGGAGAGAAAAGACGAATGCAGTGCACTTCGAAAGAGCGGGGGAAAGAAAAGGAGGTGTGGGAAGAACCTGGAAGGTGCATTGTGGGGAGAGGAGAAGTCCGACGCCGCCTCCTTTTCGTCCACTGGGTCTGGTGGAGTGAGTCCAGAGGAGGCCACTGTGGGACAGGGCAGCTGGAGAGGTAGTGTCAAATTCCTTGAGCCAGGTTTTGGTAATAGCAAATAGATTAAGGGATTTGGAGAGGAAAAGGTCATTGACAGGAGCTAGTTTGTTGAAGACTGAGCGGGCATTCCAGAGGGCATAAATAAATAAAATCTTTAGAGCTGTAGAAGGGTGAAAATGAAATCTTCAATACTACAGAAACAAAATATAAGTGTGAATGAGACTTTCCAGATATCTGGAAGTATTACCTAGCTTCTTGAATTACAGTTACACATTTACAGCAGTTCTGTGCACACAAACGGGCTTATTACAAATCAGGAACAAATAAGTAAAGAAGAAATTGTTTATTGGCTATAACCAAAGATACTCACTGGCTTCCTGGTCTCAACTGACTTGACTTTCTTATGCTGCTATGGAAGCAATGTGCCTTCAAAAATAATTTAAAAGAGCATTTGCTTTAGGTGCTTGCTGTTTGGCCAGCAGGCAAGACAGGCTCATTTTAAAAGTACATCTACCAGTGGTCCCCATTCTGGCAATCCTCCACAACCAAAGACTTCCTCACCCTGTAGTACAGTCCTAGAATTACTAGGGATTGTATGTCCAGGTAAAATCTGATTAGCTTCTTTGTCCCTTTGTCCCTCACCACATTGCTCAGCTACTCTGGAGCCAATAGGAATGCATTTCGGAAGCAAGCCACGCTTCCTTCATCAGCCTATTTGATTGAACAAACCTCCAGGAATTCATAGAGGCAGGCGGCAGTTGATTAACCTCATGACACCCAGGTGACTAAAACAATTGTCTTTAAACCCTCACAGGTGTAATGGTGCCAGAGAAGTCAACAATTTACAAATAAAAGATGTTTTAAAAACATGTGAAAAAATTCTAATTAAAAGGCACATGTAGAGAACTAAAAATAAACGTAATAAATTGTTTAAGTATAACAGAAGAGCTGGACATGTCATGTATCATCTTGAATGAATGTGAATCGAATTACCATCAGAAAGTTATAAATTTATAAATGCTAAATCTGGTTGCAAAGGTCCCATATAATAATACATCATTGATCAACCACAAGTAAAATAGTCTAGAATAACTTGTGATGTGTGAAATAATAGACATATTAAATGTGTTGAATATATTAAATAGTGGACCAAAAGGTCAAAAAATACAAGAAAATGACTCATTCGTCAATGGTGTTAAAAAAATACAAAAAAGTTATACATAATGTATAGTAATAAAAAAATATATAAAAAATAAAAATAAAGATAAAAAAAAAAATGAAAATAAATAGAAATAGAAACAAAAAACAACAATAAGTTGATCACCAGTTTCTACCAAACCTTGTATAGTACGTTTTCCCGTTACATGTTTGGAGCAGACGAGGATTGTTCGCTGCTCCACTAAATGATCTTTTATTTTTACTTTTCCAAAAACAATAAAAACTATTTGTCAGGGATGGGCTCAGGCCTTCCTTCTCTGAGCTGGCCAATCAGCTGACGGCCAATTACAATTGCAACTGGCGACGAGTAATTTTTAAGGCCTGGCTAGTAGCTCAGGAATTTTAATTTTGAGCCCTGACCTAAAATCTACATTTAGGATTCATAGTGTAGACTGAAAAAGTAGAAAAAATAATTGTTTAGTAGAGGCATACTAGATTGGTTGGCTTAGAGGATCCACTAACAGTATATCTTGTACAGCCCTGATCAATCCATTACAACCTTCCTAATCCATCGCTGGTTTGCCGCCATCCCATACCCATTCATACAATCTCAATCTTTGGAAGATATGATAGTATGTTGCTTTGAAATTAAGAAAAATCAAAAGATAGTGTTGTGCTGGGAATTTATTACACAGTTCTTTCTCTTTTTTAGAATTAAGAAGTATTTGTCAGTATGTTTTAATTTTTATTTCCTTATTGCAGTGATACATCTGACATAAAAGGAGCATTAATAAATTATTTAGTTGGCTAGCTTTGCATGTGCAATGGGTGTCTTATTCTAGGTGTAGCGCTACCCCCAGTTAAGAGAGCCGCTGGTTTGTTTTGGGTCCCTGAGTACAGCTCCACCAACCCCCGGCAATTTGGCTCTACCCGCTCTGGCACAGTTAGTAAAGGGGTACGTCCCTATGCACATAAAACTTAGCTTATACTCTAAGTGTAATTGGTATGAACTCACAAGCAGACTGCTGAAATAAGAATAACTGGCTTTACTTTTGTCAGTAAGGAAAAGAAATAGCAACATGCGTTTGAACATATGACTTACAATACTTTAGCAGGTCCCTGCAATATGCACTTTAACATGTACACACATATGTAACAACTGGCAGTGGGGAAACGGAGCGCCCAGTGTGGCGACCGTCTGCTATGCACCCCTGAGGTGCAATAAATCTATCTGCGCCTACCTAATGGACCAGGCCTGATCCCTAGCAATAGAGCTCAGTCCTTGTACTAGTACAGTGTTCTTCACCGGCAATGAATCTGTAGAGGTGGTGCACATGTAGCTTTAAATGGTGTCTTTGTAATCCACAAAAAGTAACATTGCTGCTCTGAGGTAAATTGCGCCTAGGCAGTTCAATAGGCATAAAACGTGTGTGTCAATGCAGGATGAGCCTCTCGGCTCTCTCACCAATCCTTGGGTACCGTCCTCAGCTCCGGTCCCTCCAATGGTGGCTCTGGTCTCTTCAATGGCGGCGTCCGGTCTCCTCAGTCACAGCCCTGAACTCCGGTCATCAGCTCCGTCCGACCGACAGTAAGGGGAAGTCTCCGCTCCGCTGCTGTGGACTCTGAGGGGTGAGAGTCTCACTCCATCGGCTGCAAGGCCCAGGCTTCAGGCCTTCAGCTCCGGTCCGCACAGGTGTCTCTGCTGGCTGCAGTCTCCGCGTCACACGCTCTGTCAGCAGAGGCAGGCCAGTCCTGTCCGGCCTCAGAAGAGGAAGTGTCCCAAGAGGAAGAGGCGGTCTCCGTTCTTCCCTTTTATAATCTCCCCCAGCAGCCTCCCGGGCGGAAGCAAGCAGCCTGGGAGCCTGGGGAATTATGGGAAATGTAGTCTCTTCCCCTAAAAGGGGTAGAACCCCGCTACACACTCCCCCCACTTTGAATCTTTGGTCCCCAAAGACAGTGTTCAAATTACAAGCTTTCTCGGGAACAACATTTTCACATAACTTGGACAGAGGAGCTTCCCACCAATTGGCATAAGATGGGGAGCTGTCCTGTCTACAGGTCACTTCAGTGTGTGCAACCTGCTTAACTGTGCCAGAGAGTGAGCTAGGGTTGCCCTCCACTAAATGAACAGCGGAAGGGTCAGGGCTTTCAGCACTTCTCCTTGCTGTGGTAACAGAGTCCTGTGAACTTTCTCCCATCTTGGGGTAAGTTAACTTCTTGGGAGGCTTCACAACTCTGCGAGCTCTCTGCTCTCTTGGAACTTCTTCAGGAACACATTCTGGCAACATCTCTGGTTCTGGAACATCTACTTCTTCTTCTGGGTAGAGACCAGGGATATCTTCCCAGCACTCAGGCACATCACTGAATGGCACAAACTCTGTGGCTTCTGGGTTCAATGTGTTATCTTCCACATCTTCAGTAGGTGGAAGATCTATGGCAGAACTTCCTGGGGTTGAGGAAGGCCATAGCCATTCAAGTTCTCCTCTTTCTTCCTCTGGTTGGGGGTCCTGTCCACCCCTAGCTTGGGATGTCTGGGACCTAGTGTTAGGCCTGGGGGTATCCAGAATGGAAACAGATTCAGGTACATCTCTTGCTGGAGGCATTCTGACTGCTTCAGTAAGTGGGAGCAAATGATTCCTATGCCAGGTTTTCAATGGCCCCACTCTTCCTTCTGGCTTCAATTTGTAGACAGGCAATCCTGGAAGTTTCCTACAGATGATATATGGTTCTGATCTCCATCTATCAGCAATCTTGTGTTTCCAGGGATCCCTAGATTGCGTAACAGTACACGGTCCCCAGGCTGTAGGTCCTGTACTCTAACTTTCAGGTCAAAGTTCCTCTTATTTCGGGCCCCCCTCTGGTCAGAGGCCGCTTGAGCTTTTTCATAAGCTATCTTCAGACTGCGCCTCAGTCTGTCCACATATCCTTTGTGGGAGGCAGCAGAGGCATGGTCTAAGGAAATACCGAAGGCCAAATCCACTGGCAATCTTGCTTCTCTCCCAAACATAAGTCGGTAAGGGGAGAAACCTGTCACATCACTTGTGGTGCTGTTGTAAGCATGCACCAGAGCTGAAATGTGTTGACTCCAATGTTGCTTCTTCTCTGTTTCCAAGTTCCCAACATGTTCAATAGGGTCCTGTTGAACCTTTCAGGCTGGGCATCACCTTGAGGGTGATATGGTGTAGTCCTAGTCTTCTCTACTCCCAGAGAATCTAGTAGCTTCCTGATCAGGCGACTCTCAAAGTCCCTTCCTTGGTCTGAATGGATTCTCTGTGGCAGTCCATAGTGAACAAAATACTTCTCCAAAAGTACCTTGGCTACTGTAGAGGCCTTCTGGTCCTTGGTTGGGAAAGCCTGAGCATAACGGGTGAAATGGTCGGTTACCACCAGAACATTTCCCAATCCGCTCAAATCGGGTTCAAGGCAGAGAAAATCAATGCATACCAGATCCATTGGGCCTTCACTCTGTAGGTGGCCCATTGGGGCAGCTTGATGGGGTAAAGTCTTTCTCTGAATGCATCTTGCACAGGAATGGCAATACTCCTCCACTTCGGCCCTCATGCAGGGCCAGTAAAACCAGTCTCTGACAAGTTGGAAGGTTCTCTCTGCTCCCAAGTGACCATGCTGGTCATGTAAGGCAATCAGCACAGTCTCTCGATGCTTCTCCGGGAGAAACAACTGCCACTTGTCTTCTGGGCCATCAGAGGGGCCCCTTCGGTAGACTACCCCCTGATGCAACTGTAACTTGTCCAACTCTCTCCTCAGTAGGCGAGCTTCTTTGAAGGGTGAAGGCGAAGTCCCTCTGGACTCTTGTCTTCCAGGGCTTCCAGGACCAATTTCCCCATGGGATCTTCCAATTGGTCACACCTTAGCTCCTTCTTGGACAGCTTCGGCAGACACTCTTCTGCTAGTTGAGTTACCCCACAGTAACACTTGGGACTCCCACTGTGGTAACTCCTATCTCTTCAGCTCTGGATCCTCCTCTGGCTTGGAGTTCAGCCCCTTGACAGAGGGCTCGCACTCCATCTGGTGCCACTTGAGTCCAGTCTTCCCAATCATCAGCTATGACATGGGATCTTCGGGACAGGGCATCTGCATCCCTATTTCCAGCCCCTGGTCTGTACTTGAGGCTGAAATTGAATCCAGACAACGCCGCCAACCATCTGTGTCCAGTTGCATCCAGCTTGGCGGTGGTGAATAGATAGGTCAAGGGGTTGTTATCTGTCTTTACAGTAAACTCGGCCCCATACAAATAGTCTCTCAATTTGTCAACAACTGCCCATTTGAGGGCTAAGAACTCCAACTTGTGGGTGGGATAGTTCTTCTCGGAGGGGGTCAGGCTCCGGCTCACATAGGCCACTGGTCGTAGCTGGTCTTCATACTCCTGGTAGAGTACTCCACCTAGGCCCTCATGGCTGGCATCAACGTGTAGCTCATATGGTCTAGTGGGATCAGCGTAGGCCAAAACTGGGGCTGTGGTGAGACTTCTCTTCAAGGTCCTGAAAGCCTCTTCACACCTTGAATTCCACTGGTCTTGGACCGACTCACTGGACCTCCTAGGCCCCATTCCATCTTCCTCTCCTTCTGTCTTCAGCAGCTCGTTGAGGGGTTTGGCAATGCGGGCAAATCCATCCACAAACCTGCGGTAGTAGGAGCAGAACCCCAAGAAAGACCGAAGTTCTGTAACTGTTGTGGGCCTTGGCCACGAAGTAACTGCCTCCAGCTTCTCAGGGTCTGTAGACACTCCTTTTTCAGACACTATGTGTCCAGATAGTTCACAGAAGACTGATAGAACCGACACTTCTCTGGAGAAAGTTTAAGTCCCTCTTCACTGAGCCTCTTCAGTACTTTCTCCAATCTGGCTTCATGTTCTTCCAAAGTCTTTCCAAAGACAATGACATCGTCCAGATACACAAGGACTTCTATGAGGTTCATGTCTCCAACTGTCCTTTCCATTAGGCGTTGAAACGTAGCAGGAGCTCCAGATAGGCCCTGGGGCATCCTGTTGAACTCAAAGAATCCCACTGGGGTTATGAAGGCAGTCTTTTCTCTATCTTCTGGATGCATGGGGATTTGGTAATACCCACTCTTGAGGTCCATCACACTGAACCACTTAGCTCCAGATAAACTCTGCAAGGCATCTTCTATCCTTGGCGTGGTGTACTGGTCAGGAATGGTCCTCCTGTTGAGAGTTCTGTAGTCAATGTAGAGCCTCAATGACCCATTCTTCTTCCTGACTACCACAATTGGGGAGGCGTAGGGGCTTCTGGACTCCCTAATCACTCCCGTCTTCTTCAGTTCCGCAAGCTGCTCCCTCAGATCCTCCAGATCTGCTAGCGGGACTCGCCTCACTCTCTCTCTGAATGGCTTGTCCTCTTGCATGCGGATTCGATGGGTGGCACTCTTCGCACACCCCACATCAAACTCATCTTTAGAGAAAATCTTCTCCCATCTGGTCAGCTGGGCCTTGGCTCTCTCTTTCCAAGCTCCAGGTAGGTTCGGGTTTTCCATGGAGAGTTTCTTCCAGACATCTTCTCCTTCACCCGTCCCCTTCACTTCTGACCAGCCAACTGGGACAGCAGGACTCAACTGTCCCAGAAGCATCCTGGCAGGGATCTCCACGGGCTGCTCCGTGGGGTTCCTCACGCTGACAGGGACTCTTCCTCTAGCCTTCTTCAGGTCCTTCAGTGAAATTACTTCTGGTATCACCTCCAGACCTGAGTGACCCTCCATTGGGTCGGGTTCCAGCATTACAAAGGGGCCAGGCTGCTCCCAAGTAAGTTTCACCGTGGCTCTCATGCAGGTTACCTCTCCAGGCTGTAACACTGCTCCTTCTTTTCCAAGCCTCCATACCCTTCCTATCCCATCACTTGGGGTCTTCTGCTCTAGGACCAACCGCTGGTAGGCTGCCTTCAGCATGGGATGGATCTTGGGAGTTGATAGACTCTCTTTCTTCACCAGGGGAGTCAGAAGCCTTCTGACCAGGTCCGTGTTCGTCCCTATGATCAGGGAAGTCTTGCTGGTTCCTGGTGGGCGGGGACACACCACTGCTAAGGTGTCAAACACTTCAGACTTCCCAGCCACGGATGGGTCAAACGTCAACCGTATGGATAGGTAGCCATCATAGGGGAAACTCTGAGTTCCCAATCCCCTTATCTACAACTCTTCTATCTTCTGTATTGGCAGATGACTCAGGTATCTGTCATAGAAGTCCCTGTACAATAGGGTCACTTGTGCTCCAGTGTCCAGAAGGGCCTTCGTGTACACTCCTTCCACCTGGATGGGTACAGTAGGGGATGGGCCAACTAGCTCTTCTGGGTAGGGCCTAGTTGATGCTGTCCTCTTCTTTGGACTCTTCTCCTTCTCACTGGATTTGCGCTTGCTCCTTTCTTGAGCCTGATATGCATTGATTTTCTCCCTCTTACTGGGAGTGTGAACCCGTTGAGGGACATTGTTATCTCTCACTTTGAAGAGTTCACGCTTGGGGGTGCTGTGTCTCTCCGGAGGGGTCTTGCCCCCTTTCTCTGGAGTGCACCTTGGTTGAGGATCCCTGGGCCCCTTTTGAGGGGTTTGGTCTCCTCCCTTTCTCTTCCTGTTGTGCTTCTTGGAGCTCACTGAAGGTGATGGGCACCCGGTTGACTCCTTCACCGGGGCCCTTTGGCGTTTCCCGCCGGCTGGCGGCTTTCTGTTTTCTTCTTCTTGGGACTGGCACATACAGCTGCAATATGGCCAATTCCTCCACAATTAAAGCAAATCATCTCACCGTAGTCAGGTGGGGATGCTGGTGCTGGGACAGCTGGAAACAATTCCCTCCTGCTTGTTTCTTTCTTGGGACTGGGCGTCTCTTTCGCCACTAGAGACGTCAGTATCTCCATCATCTGGGACATCTGTAACTTCAGGGCATCTACCTCTGTGTCTCTTTCAGGGGTTAAGGCCGACCTGACCGTGGCCACTGGAAGTTTTGTAGACCCCATCACCTGCTTCTCCCGTTTCTCTTCCAACATGGCCTCTTCTTCTCTGACCATTCGGATGAGGTCAGGGTAGTCCAGGCTCTTCCCATCCTGCCGGGTGCGTAGAATTAGTGCGACAGGGTCCAGGGGTTGGGCTCCCCTCATCACCTGCTGGGCACGGGCTTCATCTACCTTCCCTGGATCTATCCCCTTCTTCAGGATAATCCTATGCAGGATCTTGTCTATGCGTCCCATGTACTCTGACAGCTTCTCCCCTGTCTTCTGGTAACAGTGTTCCAGTTGATAGGTAAGTTCTGTGACTTTTTTCTGTCCCACCAAACACACCTTCCAGGATGTCTATGTAGTCTGGGCAGTGCAATCCTTTTTACTCGTCTTCAGATTGCGTATGGCCTCTAAGGCAGGTCCCTTTAGGCTTTCAACAATCCTTTGCTTCTTTCTGCCTTCTGAGACCTCCCATTCTTCTAGGGCCTGCGTGGCACCATCTAACCACTCTTCAAATCCCTCTTCTCCCGAGGGTACAGGTGTCCTCCCTGAAAACATCCGGAGTTTCCTGTATCCCGACATTGGGTAATCCCCGGGGTCTCTTCTGCACTGGGTCACAATCTCCCCTAGAACAGCACACAGTTCTGCACTAAGAGTAGTCTGTGTGGGTGCGGGACTTTCCGCGCCCTTCTGCTCCTCCTTCTTTGGGGTTAGAATGGCTTTCATAGGAGAACCTTCTCCCTTGCGCGGCAGCGCATGCAGCAATTGGTAGGCCTGACCATTCGGTGCCTGTATGCTTTGGCTCCTGAACTGCTCTGGAGTCTCTTCCTTCCATTCTATTAAGGCGTAGGTGTACCCAGCATCATTTCTCATGTCCATTATCCATGACTTCTGGCATGGGGATAATGACATTATGAGCTGCTTCACTGCCTCTCTCTGCCATATCCATGGCAGTTCAATGACTGCTGCTGCGGCTGGGTCAGCGGCCCATGTTGCGGACCACCGTCCCACTTCTATTGGGTCCATGCCGGTACCTTCTGGCGGCTTTTCCCGCTGACTCAGGATCCCGGACGAGCCCCCACGTGTAGCGCTACCCCCAGTTAAGAGAGCCGCTGGTTTGTTTTGGTCCCTGAGTACAGCTCCACCAACCCCGGCAATTTGGCTCTACCCGCTATGGCACAGTTAGTAAAGGGGTACGTCCCTATGCACATAAAACTTAGCTTATACTCTAAGTGTAATTGGTATGAACTCACAAGCAGACTGCTGAAATAAGAATAACTGGCTTTACTTTTGTCAGTAAGGAAAAGAAATAGCAACATGCGTTTTATGCTATGCAGCTACGTGTTTCCCCAATAGAGTTACAGAGATAGTAACTTTATTTTACTTTATAGTTTACTTTAGTTTAGTATAGTTTACTTTATTACTTCTAGTTTTGCACCTGCTTATTAAACTATAGGTTATGGACACTCCCTGTCTGTTAATCGGCCAACTACCTATCTATAAACTTAGAGTCTTCAAACAGGATCTGTTATGTCATACAACAGTGATGGTAATTGCGTGACAGAGGCACCCAGTAGTACTACTCCAGAAGGAAGCAAGCTAACTACCACCTATGCAATAATGACCCCCTTACAACAATTGCCCAAGTACAAGTCAGAACTTGGGTCAAGAGATTGCTGGTTCTGATCTAATCATATGGAATTCTACATACTGAGCAGGCAGAACTGGCTATAAATTTCTTAACGGGGAAAGTGAGAAGGTTAATCCTGTACCTCCATACAAAGAGTTCTTTGTCAAGATAGTTAACCACTTAGAAGCTGATTATAGCCAAGCGGTAACATTAAGGAACTCTAATGCCCCGTACACACGCTCGGACTTTCCCGCGGGAATGTCCGCCGGACTGAAGTCCGCCGGACAATCCGCCCGCGTGTGGGCGCCGGCTGACTTTTTCCTGCCAAAAGTCCGGCGGACTAAGTTTTAAGTTTTGTTTTAAAATTGTCCGCTAGACTCGGCAGTCCGGCGGACAATCCCGCAGTCTGTATGCTAGTCCGCCGGACTTTTGGAAATGAACGGACTTGCCGATCATCGGAACGTGACTCCAGGTAGACGGGACTAGCGAAGGCAGTGAATGCCGCCGCGCTAGCCCCGTCACCTGGTATGGATTTAAAGGGAATCCCCACGCCGAAAAAAAAACGGCGTGGGGGTCCCCCCAAATCCATCTCAGACCCTTATCCGAGCACGCAGCCTGGCCGGCCAGGAAAGGGGTGGGGACGAGTGAGCGCCCCCCCCTCCTGAGCCGTACCAGGCCGCGTGCCCTCAACATGGGGGGTGCCCTGGGGAAAGGGGGGCCGTGCGGCCCCCCCCACCCCAAAGCACCTTGTCCCCATGTTGATGAGGACAAGGGCCTCTTCCTGACAACCCTGGCCGTTGGTTGTCGGGGTCTGCGGGCGGGGGGCTTATCGGCCCCCCACCCTATGTGAATGAGTATGGGGTACGATGTACCCCTACCCATTCACCTAAGGTGTAAAAGTGTCAATAAAAAAAACACAATTTTTTTTTTTAATATTTTATTGCACAGCTCCGGGGGTCTTCTTCCGTCTTGGGGGTCTTCTCGCCGGACTCCTCCGCTCATTTACCTAGCTCTTTTACCAAGCGGAGGAGCCCGGCTTTCTTCGTCGTCGTCGCCGCCGCCGTCGTCTGGGGGTCTCGATCCGCCTTCGGGGGTCTTCCGAGGTCTTCAGGGGTCTTACGGGGTCTCTTCTGTTCTTGCCGCTTTCTGCCCCGCCGCCGTCTTCTTCTTCTTCTTCTCTTCCGATGTTGACTCGTCGCTCTCTCTGGCCGGAATGGCAGAGCCGCACTGTGTTGTGACTTATATAGGGACAAGGAGGCGAGGTCACATGCTCATGTCACACGGTGACCCCACCCCCTATGATGTCACAGTCCCGGAGGATGCTGGGACTGTGACATCATAGGGGGGCGGGGTCACCATGTGACATGAGCATGTGACCCCGCCTCCTTATCCCTATATAAGTCACAACACAGCGCGGCTCTGCCATTCCGGCCAGAGAGAGCGATGAGTCAACATCGGAAGGAGAAGAAGAAGAAGAAAAAGAAGAAGAAGAAGAAGAAGAAGACGGCGGCGGCGCAGAAAGCGACGACAGGGGCAAGAACAGAAGAGACCACGGAAGACCCCGGAAGACCCCCGAAGGCGGATTGAGACCCCCAGACGGCGGCGGCAACGACGAAGAAGAAAGCCGGGCTCCTCCGCTCGGTAAAAGAGCTAGGTAAATGAGCGGAGGAGTCCCGCGAGAAGACCCCCCAAGACGGAAGAAGACCCCCGGAGCTGTGCAATAAAATATTTTTAAAAATTGTGTGTTTTTTTTTGATTGACACTTTTACACCTTAGGTGAATAGGTAGGGGTACATCGTACCCCATACTCATTCACATAGGGTGGGGGCCGGGATCTGGGGGCCCCCTTATTAAAGGGGGCTCCCGGATTCCGATAAGCCCCCCGCCCGCAGACCCCGACAACCAACGCCCAGGGTTGTCGGGAAGAGGCCCTTGTCCTCATCAACATGGGGACAAGGTGCTTTGGGGTAGGGGGGGCCGCACGGCCCCCCTTTCCCCAGGGCACCCCCCATGTTGAGGGCACGTGGCCTGGTACGGCTCAGGAGGGGGGGGCGCTCGCTCGTCCCCCACCCCTTTCCTGGCCGGCCGGGCTGCGTGCTCGGATAAGGGTCTGAGATGGATTTGGGGGGACCCCCACGCCGTTTTTTAGGCGTGGGGATTCCCTTTAAATCCATGCCAGGTGACGGGGCTAGCGCGGCGGCATTCACTGCCTTCGCTAGTCCCGTCTACCTGCAGTTACATTCTAAATGAACGGACTTTGCTCCGTGTGTGGGCAAGTCCGTTCATTTTCAAAAGTCCTGCAGACTTTTTCCCGCGGATTGTCCGCCGGAGAAGTCCGGGCGTGTGTGGGCAAGTCCACAGCTCGGAAAGTCCGGCGAAGCCCCGCTGGAAGGTCCGGCGGTTTGTCCGCTGGACTAGGTCCGGCGGACAATCCTGCCGGAAAGTCCGATCATGTGTACGAGGCATAAGGCCCACTTCATTGGCAGAAAGCACAGAGCAGAAGAATCCATTCTAAAATTTGTGCTGGAACTGCAAGACATTGCAGCAGAGATACACAGTAGTAGAAAAAAAAAACCTTGTAGGACAGCTAGTCTGAGGACAGATGGCTAAAGGAACAATTTGTAGATGGACTGCTGCATGACAAGGTCAGATAAACCTTGCAGGATAAAGATAGAAGCAACCCCAAATTGAACTTCCATTAACTGTTAGAAGTGGCCAAATCATATCAGGAGCAGAGACATACAGGATCAGAAGCACCCAGGTGGCCCCATGGAAGCTGGCCATTCAAAAACTGACAGAAAGGATGGCTCCATGCTCAACAGAGTTATCTGCATTGCAATGGAGACATGAATACTCCCCTGAAGGTCAAGGAGGAGATGCTGCCACATGGAGAAGGCAAAGGCTGTCTGGGGGCAGCCAAGGTGAGCAAGGTGAACAAGGTCACCATCTCCTTGCTGGGGTGGTTGAGTTGCCAGAATGGGTATTCCAGAATGGGTGTTCCAGTGATACTTTACTAAGAAGAAGATGAGCCTGGACATGCCACGGAGGGGCCAGTGAGCCACCAGTGAGATCCTTATAGCACTGGCCAGGATTAACTGCATGAAAGTGGAGGTGTGGGGATAGGACCAGAAGGGAATAGTGAAAACATGAGCCTCTGTAAGGTGGCAGCTGCAGGTGACATTAGGCAGATTTTCACAGTTTGGTGAACCTTTGCTGATCTTTACTTCTGAAACACTCTGACTCTGTATGATGCTCTCGTTATACCCAATCATGTTACTGACCTGTTGCCAATTCACCTAATTAGTTCCAAAATGTTGTTCCAGGTTTTCCTTTTTAGTACCGCTTACGTTGCCAGCTTTTTATTGCCCTGTCCCAACTTTTTTGAGACTTGCTGCTGGTTCAAAATTACCATATTTTTTTTTCAGTTTAAATATTTGATGTTTCTTATTTTTTATTGTGAATAAAATATTTGTATTTGAGATTTGCAAATCATTGCATTCCATTTTTATTTAGGTTTTATACAGCGTCCCATGTTTATTGGAAATGGGGTTGTACTTTGCAGGATTCCTCTCAGTCATGTATTGGATTTGAATTGCATAGGTGTAACCTTGTATTTGCGCGAGTGGCGTCAAATCAAATTTTCTTATTTTTTTCTTAAAATGGTTTAAACATTTGATATGTTTTCTATTTTCGATTGTTAACAAAATATGGGTTTATGAAATTTACAAATCATTGCATTAATGTTGCCTCTCGAATCATCAGTGACCTACGAAACCATACTATCAAGGTCCCAGGCCCTTTTTGTGGTAGAGAGATTCCACAAGAATTAAGGACTCTAGGGTGTCCACAAAACTTTCACCTAGTTCACCTGTGTGCTCTGTTCAGTGTCAAAAGGTGCTGAGACTCAAATCTCAGATGTGGCACACATCTGCCCCACTGAAAATAATGATCATCACATTTTTTATGCTCCACGTGTCATAAGACTGCCACTATCATGTTCCAGTCATGGTGGCTAATTTACCAAGTTTGTGGTGACAGTACCAACTTGCAACCAGACGGCCACCGAGATTGTATGGAAGGACTTCTGCCTTCCTTATGGCTGTTCACAGAAGTTAAATTTAGACCAGGGACCCTGTATTGAAAGTGAGTTCTTAGAAGAATGGTGTTACTTACTAGGCCAGGGATCCTCAAACTACGGCCCTCCAGCTGTTGCAGAACTACACATCCCATGAGGCATTGTAAAAACTCTGACATTCACAGACATGACTAGGCATGATGTGAATTGTAGTTCCTGAACAACTGGAGGGCCGTAGTTTGAAGACCCCTGTACTAGGCATTAGGAAGTCAGTCAGGCATGGAAGAGGTTCAGTCATATCCTGGTACAAATTCTGATAGGCTTAGCTCATGTGAAACAAAGGAAATTGGCCCATCGCTAAGCCAAATTGGTCTGGAAATACAAGCATACAGTTCCTCATTTAAAGGGCCACTCATGTTACCATATTTTGTTTGACTGTACTCTTGGGCAACTCACAAACTTATGGGCAAAAGTGTTCAAAGGAGAATTTGCGCACACGCCAATTTCCTGGTTTCAGGAGTGGAAATGACGCCTGACTGAAGTCCAACAGTTTGCTAAAAACTGGTCGTGAGTGAAGAAAAAAAAGTTGGAAGTGCCAGTCTTTGATCTTCACCCTGGTGATAGAGTGCTAATTTGACATAAAAGCACAGAGGCAAGGAAAATTGCAAACACCATTTGAATAAATCCATGGATTTTCCCTACAACAGCCTATTCCAGGAGTACCAAACTGCAATATCCAGCAAAAAAGAGAAACTTAGACACCTACACCATAACCTCCCCAAACCCATTGAGACTCACAGAGAGGTGGGCTTATCAAAGAATCTGTCAAAATGTATAAGCCACAAATGCCTCTGCCGCCAGAGGTTCAAAAGTGTCTGCCTCTTCCTCCTCCAACATTATCTCCAAAACTCCTAGGAAAAGCCATGGATCCAGATGATATTACACAGCTCAATTGTCACACAGCTCAAGTTTATGAGCCTTCTGTGGAGTCTTACGAACAACTATCAACTGATGTGCCTGAAGACAAAAACATGTTGCCTCTTGTCACATCAGGTAGAAGTGAAACACAACTCCTGAAGCACCCCAAGAAACCTAACTTCAGGAGATCCCTATGTACACTATGCCCAGGATAAATCTGAATGCTCTGCAAACTTGCCACGGACAGCATATTCGAGTGGAGTAATGTGGCCATTTACTCACCATGCTCAGATGCAGGCCTTTTTAACTCAATTGTCCACAACTCATTGGGTTCCTCAGCTTCCCTACCGCAGCAGTTCAGACAGGCCACACCTGATTATGCAGAAGTAGCTGGGCAGGTGATCTGCAGTCAGGTGAGTGTTCCTCCAATATTAGAACTGGCATTCAAGCATCTGGGTAGCAACCTAAAAGCACACTGAAGACCAAGCTAATGTGAAGAATCCCTCCCCAACTGCTACCAGAGTATTTCAGTTGCAGTATGTCCTTGGGACTGGATTCCCCAGCTGTTTGCCTGTGTTGCTAGAGCTACCCTGGACTTTACTGAGAGGGATGCTGTTCATGAGTTGTGTTCTGAATTCTTTTACTGACGTAGTGATTCTCAGCTAGACTCTTATATTGATTTATAGAGATTATGCTATGCAGACACATGTTAACCTGACGGAGCCACAGAGACATTGCTGTGAAGAGTTCATGTTTGTGCTGCTTTAATAATCTGTTTTGTATAATTATGCATGCTCTTTGTCATACCTAAACCAGTTTTGCATTATAACTTCTAACTTTGCATCTGTTTAGTAAACGTAATGTTATGGTTACTCACTGTCTAATCATTTAGCCAATCACCTATTCTGTTTCAATTGCAGATATGTTAATATATCATTTTTTTTTTTCTTAAATACATTATTAAAACCTGAAAACCATGGCTTAAAGTTTCTTACTTTAAATAATAAGTTACCCCAACATTTAATATTTCTGATATGTGCCTGTTGTATCATGTACATGTGTTAAAAAATATCCTGTTCTTATTTAATTGCTTCCTTTGTGTAAAATACCTGGTGAACCTATCAGCCCCCCTGCTTTCCTATTTCAAACTGACCATGCTAGCCATGAGAGCACATCAATCCCAGTGTGGTCAGTTTTCTGGCTGTGCTGGGAGAACAGCCCGCCTGTAATGCCATGGCCAAGACTTGTGCTGATTACACAGCCATTCAGGGCAGCCATCAGACATTTTTGGGCCCCTTACACAGCTTTAGGTCTGCCCCCCCCCCCCCCCCCCGAGCCTGACCACCAACATTCCCCAGGGCTTGCCCACGGGCCATCCTACCTGATTCCGCACACCGGCCACCCCACATGTAAGCACTCAGCCCCCCTCAATCCTGTATATATGTCAGCCTTCCTCACACCTGTATATATGTCAGCCCCCCACATACCTGTATATATGCCACCCCCCCCACACACACCTGTATATATGTCAGCCCCCCACACACCTTTATATATGTCAGCCCCCCACACACCCGTACATATGTCAGCCCCCCCACACACCTGTATATATGTCAGCCCCCCACACACCTGTATATATGCTAGCTCCCACACCTGTATACATGTCAGCCACCCACACACCTGTATATATGCTAGCCCCCCCCCACACACACCTGTATATATGTCAGCCCCCCTCACACCTGTATATATGTCCACCCCGCACACACCTGTATATATGTCAGCCCAGCCCCCCCACACACCTGTAAATATGTTAGCCCCCCACACACACTTGTATATATGTCAGCCCAGCCCCCCCACACGCCTGTAAATATGTTAGCCCCCCCCCACCTACACCTGTATATATGTCAGCCCCCCTCACACCTGTATATATGTCAGCCCACCCACATACCTGTAAAAATGCCAGCCCCCCCCCCCTCCCCCACACACACCTGTATACAGTGGTGGCTGGTGCGCAAAAAAATTCTGGGGGGGGGCGCAAACAGCCTCACTGTGCCCATCAAACGCAGCCATTGTGCCCATCAAATGCAGCCACTGTGCCCATCAATTTCAGCCACTGTGCCCATCAAATGCAGCCATTGTGCCCATCAAATGCTGCCACTGTACCATCAAATGCCACCACTGTGCCTAGTTAAAAGTTAACACTGTGACCCCCCGCCCACTCGCTGTCTGCCTGGCACTTACCTTATCTCGGTGGGGCAGCGGGTGATGGCGGTGAGCTGTGTCCTCCATGCTTCTCCTTTCCTCCTCCTGATAGGCGTCCAATCACAGCGCCTGTTGTTTTAGCAAATCAGGTGATGGGTAACACACTGCGATTCCTGATTGGCGGTTCAGTGTTAAAACAGCGAATATGCATTCGCTGTTCTAACACTAACAACCTGGCTCAATGCTCTGTGCTCGCAGGTCACCTTATTAACCGATTAGGTGATCACTTAAAAAAAAAAAAAGAAAACAAGGTATTTATACATTTTTATACACAAATGCTTTGCTTTTTATTTCTATTGTAAACTGAATGGGTTGTTTTGCAAGGTAAGGATTCACAAATAGTTTTATAAAAATGATTCCTTAAACTAGTAACCCCATCTTTCACACAATGCAACTGTTTGTCTTTGAATAAAAAGTTGCAAATTGCTAAACTTTTATGCTGATATAAGAGTCAAGTTTTTTTTTTTTTTCTATAATACAAGCGCTTTAGTAAACCTTCCTTGCTCTTAATGACTCCATATCAGATTAACCTCTAGTGACTGCTATATTATAGCTGTTGATGTGGCTTCCTTTAGCACGCATATATGAGCCAATCAGCATATGATATCAGCTGACTGTTACTCAAGCTATCTTGCTTCCTTGTTTATAGCACCATTAAGGTTTTGAGAAAAGCTTTTTAGGTCACATCTCAATGATCAAAAACACAGCCAAGCGTATAAAGTGAAAGAGTACATCTTATCTGAGATCAGTTACTGGCTTTTTCTCCCCCTCTCTGTATAGCATGAGACTGTAACCAATATATTTGATGCCAACACAGCATAACGATATATACTAAGTCTATTTTTTTTATTTTTTATTATTATTTCTATTTAGGTCATTTATTCTCTCATTAAGAGGGCAAAATGGTCATCATAGAATGCTATATGCATGTTTTTTATGCAAAATCATGGACATAGCTTGTTTTGTTTTTTTCTGTTTGTGACCACATTGTGCCTTTAGTACAAGAAATACAGCATGGTTGTCACCACGACAGATAGGCATGGATAGCCATTACCACATTGTCAAAAGTTCTAACCTTTTTCTACTTTACCAAATATCTGTTTTTCTCTAGTCCCTTGTCTCCTTTAGATATACTGTATTTAATATTAGTTATAGAGAGAGCAATAAAAACTTAAAGGCTCTAACCCTTTCTTGACCTATCAAATATGATGTGTTTCTTTGAAGTAGAGCTCCAGCCAAAACTGTGCGTACCTTATTTTATGATTTGGGGGATACAATTGCAGGGTATCCCCCGTAGGAAGCGCTGGTGAATAGGGATCCCCCACCCTGCACAGCCAGGCACACATCGGTTTTCACAGGCTCGCTTGAGAAAGGAAACAGTCCAGCAACTTTGTTTTTTTTTTTTTTTTAGGGGTTATCAAACTTGGATGGGGCTAGGGGTATAATGGGATGCCCACTTGACTAGAACAAAGTCTCTTCAGGGACATTTCAACTATATACATTCCTCCTCCTCCAGCACATCACTTGCTTGCAGAAAACAAATCACAGATCCAGCTGGCACACTGTTAGTTAATCCGACAAAGGCAACAGTCAGATAAAGCAAAGGCCCTTTACAGACCATGGGCTCCTTTGGTGTGTAGAAAAAGTTCCAGTGTCCAGCATTCCTGTGGCTTCTGATCCCAGCACCACCTCTTCAGGCACTGCCAGCCCACCTGACTGCAGCTACTCCTTTCACTAGCCCTCCTGGCCACTTCTCACAGTCCTTCCAGACTGCACACTTCCCAGCCACCCGGCTGTCTTTTCCCTGTAGATCTCCTGAATGTGCTTGCTGGCTCCTGCTGTCCTCACTCTTGCTCTCGTGCCTCTTGACAGGACTCCTACTTGTTTTTTCCGAGGATCCCTCCAGCACCCTCTCCCATTCTTCTGGAAGCTTCTCCAAGGTTCCACGAGTAGGGGGAGGTACCAGAGGTGCTGCCTGTTGAGTCATCCAGCCTCTCTGGATCACTCACCCTGACCCAGACTCAAAACACAGGCTTGGCTGCCAGCCAAGCCAAACAATTTACATACCCTACAGAAAAGAAAAATGTACAACCTAGCCCTCTACACTAGAGGATGCTACACAATTATTGTTCCCTTGGGGAGATCTTCTTCAGATAAATATGGTAAAGCGACAGCAAAGTGAAAGGCAATTACTTTTCCTTTTTTGATAATTGTTATCAGGACACGATTTCTCCCTGTTTTCCATACTCTGACAACTGATGACAACAGGGTTTTCCCCTACTTGATTGTCTCGGATAGACAGGAAGTGAGGATGAATCTTTCCAAATGGGACAAAGACAACAATAAAATCCAGAGATTTTAACTCTTCCCCAAGATTTGCAAACAAAAAAAATTGTCCCAAATCAAATATTTCTGCATCTATTTGAACTATATTTCTTTGTTCAAATATGTTAGTGTACTTTTCACTATATAGGTCCTCACAGATTTCAGATGCCAATTACAATACCTTAATAAGAAACAAATGAGTTTTTAGGCTTGGTAATTTTTTAGGCATGTGGCTGCGGGTGTGGGAATCACAGCAATTCCCGCTGTGGAGTTTTATGACCATATATATGTAAAAACCCAAAACTGCAGGACATCTTTTTTTTTTTTTTTTTTTTTTTTACTGGACACAGCACTCTGAGCTGGCGTTTAAGAAAACTTTAGTGTTTCAACTATATTGTGTAATTTTCACTTTGACTCATGCTGGTTTTCAGTTATTTCCAGATATTCTGCATTTAATCCTCACCTAAATTACAACGCAGACCACAGTAAATATGTGCTTGTGATCCAGCTAGTCCTAAGCAGATAAATCTCTGTACTTTGCTGTCATTGTTCGGCTGCCTTATAAATAAATGTGAAAGGAAATCCAGTGATATGTCACAATCACAGGGAGGTCATCTTGTTTCCAGGTTGTCTGACAAAGGACTAAACTGAGAATGCTTCTGAAACTGTTTTACTTTCACTTCTATGAAAAGCTTACCATTCTAGTAAGTCATAAGACAGCTGCCCCAGGAATTAATGCCTGTAAATGTTTTAGTTGAATTTTCAATTAGCAATCGTAAGTCATGACTCAAATATTATACAGGAAGACGTGCTTTATTTCCTGCATGTGCACAATTTCTTTTTCATTGATATATTGGGGCTGACTATAATTTGCCAAACCAACAACTGTGAAATGACTAAAGGGGAATTGGCTGTGTTACAAGGAACAAAATGACAAATAAAAAACCCTTATGTGACGGTAAGCTTCTGCACTGGGAATATTTTCTATTTGTAATAAGCACCCAAGATACAAAGTGACATTAAAAGCTAGGTACACGCTACAGTATCTCAGAGTACACCTCTCACATTTTTGTAAATATTTTATTATATCTTTTCATGTGACAACACTGAAGAAATTACACTTTTCTACAATGTAAAGTAGTGAGTGTACAGTTTGTATAACAGTGTAAATTTGCTGTCCCCTCAAAATAACTCAACACACATCTATTAATGTCTAAACCTCTGGCAACAAAAGTGAGTACATCCCTAAGTGAAAATGTCCAAATTGGGCCCAATTAGCCATTTTCCCTTCTCAGTGTCATGTGACTCGTTAGTGTTACAAGGTCTCAGGTGTGAATGGGGAGCAGGTGTGTTAAATTTGGTGTTACCGCTATCACTCTCTCATACTAGTCACTGGAAGTTCACCATGGCACCTTATGGCGCGGCGGGGGGAATCTGTGTTGGCCGTGTCCCTTGGACACAGCCAATCACAGATCGTGCTAAATGGCCAATCACAGCAGCCATTTAGCACTCGATCGGAGTGTCCAATGAGAGATGATCTCATATGAAAACATATGAGATCATCTCTCATTGCTGGCTCTCCCTCCTCACACAGAGACAGCGTGTGAAAAAAATCAGTTACACTAACACAACACAGTGCCATCTGTCCCCAGTGCCATCTGTCCCCAGTGCCACCTGTCAGTGTCATCTGTCCCCAGTGCCACCTATCAGTGCCACCTGCCTCCAGTGCCACCTGTCAGTGTCACCAATGCCACGTATCAGTGCCACCTGTCAGTGTCACGTGCCATCTGTTATCAGTGTCATGTGTCATCAGTGCCACGTATTAGTGCCATCTGTCATCAGTGCCACGTATTAGTGCCATCTGGCATTAGTGCCATCTGTCATCAGCGCCACATATTAGTGCCATCTGTCATCAGTGCCACATATTAGTACCATCTGTCATTAGTGTCACGTGTTATCAGTGCCACATATTAGTGCCATCTGTCATCAGTGTCACGTGCCATCAGTGCCACGTATTAGTGCCATCTGTCATCAGTGCCACATCAGTGTCACGTGTCATCAGTGCCATCTGTCATCAGTGCCACATCAGTGTCACGTGCAGGCCCGTCGCGACAGGACAGGCAAAACAAGTGTAGCGCTGGTATCCTTGCCTACTGAATTGTATTAACATTTATAATAAAAGTCTATGGACATTTCTATGGCTTAGTTTTTGGCGCCATATAGTGGTCAAACACAGATAGTGAACTGAAACGAATATTGCTTTGACAAAGCACAAAGACTGAATACAGGAAGTGACTGTTATTTACATTGGAAGGTTGACCTTTTTACCCAGGGTGCTTGGTGACCTACCCATGGACACCTTGGTGAGCGGGCTGAGGCCCACAGTTTATTGACTTTTTGCACCTAGTTAGACTTATATACAGGCCTCGCTGGGATTTATAGTCCTACGGAGGAGGAGTATAGCAACTGACACTAGGCAGGCATAAGGCCTATTTGACATTGCACCTCAAGCCTTGTAACATAGTTACTGAAGTTATACAGGATCATCTTTAACTCAACTTGAATTACTTTAACCCTTGGATTACAAATCACAAGGAATTATCCTAGCTAGCAAAGACACAAAGACTAAAGAATGAGTACTTTAAGTGAGATCTCATGCATAGCTATAAAAGTAGGGGGAGCTCCCGTGTATCTATATTGTTTATAATTGTTTTATCAAAATTCATTGTCCTGTCATTCTATGTTGGGATGACAGCACGATTACTGTAATCACCTGTTTGAATATATTTACAGTTAAATATATTTTGGTTAAGTACCCAGTTGTGTGGAGTATTGTTTTCTCCCAGCAGGTGGAGCCAGTGGATCCTGAGGTTACAATACAGGTATATTGTGCTATATTATATTGCACTGTATTGTATTGCACCACAGCTGTGTCAAGGGGACTGAGCTAAGTTAGTGGGGTTTATCAGCAGAGTGCAGGCCCAAATCAAACCAGCACCTCCTTCGGGGGTCAGTGCTACGCAAGCAATTGCTTTGGGCCCTGAGCTGGCCTGGGGCCCCCAGCCGCGCCGCTGCTTTCTATAAGCTGCAGCCTGTAGCGTTACCGAGTTCCTCTTCCTTCCTCCTGCAGTCCACGCGGTACAGGAGATTCAGTTTCCTGTTCCCGGCCGGACTGTTTGTATTACTACAAGTCACAGTTGTTACATTGGGAAAGAAAGAAGGAACTACAGTGGGAAGCAGACCGGGAATCTGACACATCTGTGTGCCTGATGCTGAAGATGTTTTAGCAAGTGGAGGTCATTAGGAACAGCAGAGATCAGAGGTGCGGGAGGCATATGTTTTATTTTGAGGGATGCTTTTGAGGCCACTCACCTACATAAAATGTTTAACATTAGCACTTACTCCAAGCTGAGAGGTCATCAGGGTGTCTAGTTGATGCTACGGTTGGGCACCGCTGTCACTCACAGAACAATGGAGGCTTTACAGGCAGCAGCCAGTCACCTTGGTAATATTAGGGCCAGGAGTGGGGAGGGAAGGAAAGCCTCCGCCACTCTTGTAAATGTTGGAGGTTGAAGAAAAAAACAGCACTGTTACTGACAAAAAGGTATCACAAATTGCAATAATAATGGCTGATATATAGTAAGTGCTAATTTCAAGCATGTTTATGAATGTGAGCAGCCTGAAAAGTGTTACCTGATGACAATGTCTCTTTAAAGTAATTGTGCCCATTCATGGTAAAGTAAGAAAATCACCTAATAGGCTGCCCCCTCCATTGTGGCTGTCCTCTCCATTATGGGGGAGCATGTTACTTTCTATCCTTCTGTGATGAGATGCTCAATGCCAGGCCTGAGCACTGTCACTTGGGGCAGGAGGATAGTCCCTTATTTTGTAAGATCTGTAACAGGGCTCAAGTTTTCTACTCTGGGCTTTGGCAAAATAACGAAGCAGTGAGGAAAGTATGTATCAGTAGCAGAGAAGGAGTGCTATCAACCTGTTTATGTGCCCTCTCAAATGGTAGTTCATTTAATTGAATATGATGTGATAAACACAGTCTATTTTGTGAAATACACAATATTATCTGCATATTGAGTTACAATTACAAATGATTTTATTTTTAAAATGAATAATAAAGTAATAAAAAAAAAGTATAAAACATGAATAATAAATAACTGATATAGAAAAACCTGACCCATAATTATTACATTTTCTTTTTACTAGACAACTTTATAGCTCAAAACATTTTATTTGCAGCTAAGTGTTTTAATGTGTGGTTTGCTATAACTACTTTTGAGTTCAGAAAACACTACGAAGAGTGGATAAAACTGACTTACCAGCAAAAATTATAACTGAACTTTTCTCTTTCTAGATGATCAACCTTATTCTTTATAGGACGGTCCAAATACTCAATATATATACGGACAGCTGAATGCTAGGATGAGTATATGTTTACCTTTGTTTTAATAGAACCTATTCAAGATATACTTACTGTATGCACATACTTTTCAATACTAGGAAAATATATGTTATGCTGTTTCTACTGCACTTTAATATATTTAGGATTTAGTTTATTATAATTGAAAATATAATTTCCTAGCCAGTGATCTCTTTAGTTTTGCTGAAGAGTATCACGGTGATGCATAGCAGAGTATTTTTAACTTTAACGTTTAACTCCACTTTTGTAGAGAAAAAAAACACTCCCCTCTGATTGATCTATGTACATTGCAGGGATTTTTACCAAACTTTGTTGTAGATTCCTACCTTTTGTTATTCTGAAGAAATCACTTTTCCTCTGTGCCCCATGGGCTAAGTGAGTCTAATGGGAGTGGTTTCATGATGATCAACCAGCTGCTGCAGCTGTAGGGCTCTAATAAGGAAAACATGCTAGGTCTGTATCCCTTTAGGCTGGGTTCACACTAGTGCAATGCCAGACATCACGCGTTATTCGCACCGCATTACTGTGCACATCACATGCAATGTCTGTGCGATGTGAATTCAGCCATACAGTTTGTATGGCTGAAATCACATTCACACCAAAATGATGCAGGACCCTTTTTTTAGGTCCACACTGGAATCGGATGGTATGGGTGTTCACACCCATGCCATCCGATTCCTGTCTGATTTCACAGTTCGCACTGCGATCTGCTAAACGATTTGGGGATGTCATTAACCTTACATTGACACCTGCAGCAGAGAGCAGTGTAAACTGCCTGTGAGTAAAATGCAATACGGGAAACCGCACAGGAATCGCGTTGGTTCCTGCATTGGACCAGTGTGAACCCAGCCTTAGATGTGGTTTCCTATTGGAGGTATCTTACCAAAAATAGGGATGCCTGAGATCTGACTTGTATCTTAGTGTAGACTTTCTGGAAAAATCAGTGAGCCAATCACACAAGCAGGAAATTATGTTTCTGGGGGGCGTTCTGTACACATTCTGTCAATATGACTTGTGTCGCAATTGAATGCTATATTATTATTTTTTTATTTGCAATTTTTTTTCCCATGAAAGTGGAGTTACCCTTTAAATCCAGAATGCACTATATACTGTATATGTATTTATATATATTTAAAGATAATTAAAGACTTCCACTACTATTCCCCCTTCCGTTGTATACCAGGCATTCTCTGGATGCATAAAGATACTTTGTCACTTCGTTCTGAATGTAGCTTTCAAGCATATCATGCTACCCACTTATATCAAACTTCATAATCCCCCCTGCTGCTTTTGCTTTTTCTGAGCCATTGCAAAATGCTTATCACTGGCAAGTGAATGTGAGCATGCAATTTCCTTCCAAGATGCAGTGCCCAGGTCTATGAGCCAAAAGCCAGGCCCAAACACTCATGAGGGTAATTTCTTCCTCAACCCTGTACAATGCATTGCTAAAAGCTTGAGCAGCAAATCACCAGACTTAAGTGTCACATGAGGCATAAATAGAGGTGCCCAGGCACCAGCTATGAGAGTGGTGTTTGCATGTGTCTTTGTGGAGGATGCAGCAGGGATTGTAGGGCAGACTGAAGCAGGAATGTCAAGTTTTGGCACCAGAGGGAGTCTTCTATACACACTGAGGTTTATTTAATAAAGGCTGATCACTAACAAAGCAAATTTTGCGTAGTGAATAGGTCGTGCTGACTTCATCCAATCAGAAAATCACAGTTTTTTAAAATTTTCTTGCATATGATTGAGTATTCTTTAAAAAGTACATTTTCATATAACTTCACCGATTCACTAAGCTAAGTAAAAATTCACTTTTTATAGTTATACTTCTTTAGTAAATCAACTCCTATGGGTTTTTTAACACACGTTTATAATAAGCCAAATAGTGATTGTATTATATTTTTTTTAAACTGCTAAGTAACCCCCCCCCCCCCCCCCCCCCCCCCCCGTTGCACAAATATAGAATGTTTTCATATATACTTTCAATTTGAGATATAGCTACGCAAAAAAAGTTAAACCCACAATATTGCACAGGATGATAGATTGTAAGATTGTATAAATACAATTAAGGGTGGTAAACTTAAAATGTAGCACAAATATAGAATGTTTTCATATATACTTTCAATTTGAGATATAGCTACGCAAAAAAAGTTAAACCCACAATATTGCACAGGATGATAGAGTGTAAGATTGTATACATACAATTAAGGGTGATAAACTTAAAATGTAAACTGTAATAGCCATAACCGCTATGTTCTCTTATGTACGGGTTTCTTGGGTGGTGTAGTGTTAGGCAGACTTCCTGCTCAACACAAAATTCAGATGAAGATTAAAAAAAAATGATAACACATTCATATGCTACTAAATCTGAGATAAACATAAAAGTATTTATTCAGCAATGGAATAAATTGAACCACCTTCATAGTTTTTTTTTTTATATAGCTGGCTATGTGTAATTGTCCATGTTTCTAGACAAAAGTATAGATATTAACATAGACTGGCTGTATTTTGCCAGTCTGTTTTTTTTAGCAGTATTAGGCATCAATAGGGAAAGGTATTGTTTAGTACAGACTAGAAACATGTATGGCTCTGTAAATCAACATGCAACCTCTACCTATGACGTGCCACCTGCAACCATAACCACAGAACTCTTTTGCGTCCAATTTCACCCACTATATTCCTGCAGAACTTACCTGAAACCATACCTTTGTTGCTACCATGTTCTAGAAGACTGCCATGTTACAAGAAAGAGCTGCTGCATCACAAGAGACTGTCGTGGTTAAAAGAAGAAGTATGTTACAAGAAACTGCCCCATTACAGACTGCTACCATATTTATGGAGATTTTAATAGAATGTTCACATGTTACAAGAGACTGAGAAACGGATGTTATTAACTCCTGAAAGTTCTGCACACTAAGTACAAACCAAGATCTCAATGCATGTGTTACCACTGTATCTACAATTCTACTGTATCTACAATTAAATTAGTTGAACTTGTCTGCCGGATAACTGCTTAGTGCTTAGCACTTCATGTGACCTATCCGTAAATGACCTGCTCTCTGGAATCTACTTCAGTTTTCCACATATATGCTGTTATGTAGATAAGCCTATAATAAGGTTAGGCTCTTCCTAGCCTAATTTAGACTGCAATTCCTTGACGTAATTTTGACAATGGTTAATACAATCTTGTATGCTATGAACATGTGTCATTGCATTACTAAACCAAAAGAATCAATGTTCAGGGATCAATCCATGTATGCATGACCCGAAGAGCAAGAATTATAGCATGGTACTACAACTAGCGAGTAAAAATATGCTGGTGTCTTATAGGCATTCATATTAATGTAAACCCCTATTATGATGGTTTATTAGCAAAAGGTTTCCAACCTGAATGAAAGACTTTTCCATTTGTTACAATCATCTGGGCCACACATACTGTAGTTCGTCACTGCACATCTCCATGACAATAACATGAATTGATCTTTAATTCTTGTTGCTACCGTCAAAAATCAGTCAATGCAAAATAATAACATTGTGTCAGCTATGGGATAAAACTTGTTTGATGTCTGTAGGTTCTAATATTAGAGGATTAAAATATTGATAGACAAAGCTAAATATAGATATATCTGCTCATTTAGCATTATTTACTGTCATAAATAATGATTAATAAAATATGACTGAATTTTGAGTGACTGTAAACTAAGTGTTAAAGTATAACTGAAATTTCAGTAAAAAATTATACATTTGTACTTGTCCATTTAGCCTCTAAAGAAATGCTAGGATGTTGTTTAACCCTTACCTAAAACCCAGCTCTGGGCTTCTTGGCTGTTTCACATAGGTGACCCTCTAAAAAGTGATCTGTGATGTATCATTTAAAAAGATTTTTTTTTTTTTTTTAGAGCAGTGGCTGGCAGACAGGATTGACTCCAGGACATCTCCTTTTGGGGGGGGGGGGGGGAGGGGGTTTATCCCAAGGGGAACTTTGTATCAAAATACTGCACCACAAGCCATTACCTGTAGTGGGTGTCACCTGTCAAACTCTGCAAGCCAAGTTTAAATTGCTACAGCTAAGAAACAAAACATTACAGCTGTGGCATCTGAACAGCCCCCCTGCCATGGTGGAATTTAGCATGGAAGTCGAGGAGCCTTCTGGCTGATCGTGTGAAAGAGCCCTTACTTTCCCCCTTGTCAAGGCCATGGGAGTCATGACAATCTGAACTGTATGTGCTCAATCATTCGGGTTGTTTAACACTAAAGCCCCATACACACGGTCGGATTTTCCGATGGATTCTGTCCTATCGGACAATGTTGTCGGAAATTCCGACTGTGTGTAGGCACCATCGGACATTTTCCATCGGATTGTCCGACGGACAAAGTTGTATCTCCTGCTCTAAAAATTTTCCGACAACAAAGTCCGATCACACCAATTCCGATCGTGTGTAGCGAATTCCGACGGACAAAGTGCCACGCATGCTCAGATCACATTACAAGACCAAAGCTATTGGCTACTAGCCTCTACGTAGTCCCGTCGTAGGCAACAAACGTCACCACGTTCAGAATGATCGGATTTTCCGACAACTTTGTCCGACCGCAAAAAACGCTGATCGCCGCCATTACTAGTAAAAAAAAATATTAATAAAAATGCTACAAAACTATCCCCTATTTTGTAAACGCTATAACTTTTGCGCAAACCAATCAATAATCGCTAATTGCGATTTTTTTTACCAAAAATATGTAGAAGAATACGTATCGCCTAAACTGAGGAAAAAATATATTTTTTTATATATTTTTTTGGGGATATTTATTATAGCAAAAAGCAAAAAATATTGCATTTTTTTAAAAATTGTCGCTCTATTGTTGTTTAAAGCGCAAAAAATAAAAACCGCAGGGGCGATCAAATACCACCAAAAGAAAGCTCTATTTGTGGGAAAAAAAGGACGCCATTTTTGTTTTGGAGCCACGTCGCACGACCACGCAATTGTCAGTTAAAGCGACGCAGTGCCGAATTGCAAAAAGGGGCCTGGTCCTTTGGCTGCCAATTGGTCCGGGGCTGAAGTGGTTAAGTAAAGAAGGGGCACTGCAGTGGACAGTTCAAGATTGAGGTTAAGTATTGCAGCCTGAGCTGCATTTTGCCCAATACAATTTTATTAAGAAATAACAATTTAGCCTGGAATTAAGCCTTATTAGAAGTTCTTTTTGCAGCAGCACTGCCTGAAGCCTCCAAGGAGTACATCTGAAAAAAGTTGCTTCCAGGACCGGTTGTTCAGTAAACTCAGTGAAGATCAGGTGCCCTGTCTTTAAACAAAACCGTCTAGTGATGGCCAGGAACAGCTTGTTTACTATAGAGATGGATGCTATAGAGATGGATGCAAGTGCATGACATGCTTCTGGAAACAGAATTTATTTACATACATAGTTACATGATTAGTCAGATTGAAAAAAAGTCTCAAGTCCATGTAGTTCAACCAATAAAAAAAAAAAAAAAATGAAAACCTCAATATACATAATCCTATACCTACAGTTGGTGCAGAGGAAGGCAACCTCCCCCCGCCCACCCAATAAAGCATGATCCAATTCGCTCCACCAGGGGGGGGGATGCCTACCTGATCCCCCAAGAAGCAATCAGTATTCCCTGAATCAACTACTCCAGGTGTTACAAATCTTGTATTCAGTTATACAATAAAGGTAGCCCATCGTATTGCCATTTTTTCAAGGTTGCAGGGAAAAGTACCAACAATAGTGTAATAATTAATGGATATAGTGCAGTTTAGCAATATACTATAACTGTAATAATGTTATAATTATTAGCTGTTGTTTTCTATGTTTTTCGTTGTTACAGAAAAATATGTCCAATATTGTGCTAAGGGATGGTTTGGGGTGATGTATTTTTGATTCCTGGTTTACACATTTAAATTTTTCAGTTTTTTAAATAATTTCCAATTGTGAGTTAAAAGAATAAATATTAACCTAGGAGAAACCTGTAATGCGATAATTATTGGAAGCCATTACTGATTTTGAAAATGCTAGTTGCTGCCTAGCTTTCTCTGGCTTCCAAACTTTCTGTGCCGCTAATCTTGAACAAATATGCAGCCAATGACACCAGAATCCTGAATCCTCAAAAGGACTAAAGTCACAGGAAGAGGAGATTTACTAAAACTGGAGAGTGCTCTGGTGTAGCTCTGCAAAGAAACCAATCAACCTCTAGGATTTATTGTCAAAGCTTTGAATGACAATTGCCTGGTCATGTAACACTGTACCCAAATGAAATTTTTATAATTTTTTTCACTCAAATAGAGATTTTTTTTGGTGGTATTTAATCATCACTGGGTTTTAAATTTTTTGCTTAACAAACGAAAAAAATTTTGAAGAAAAAAAAATTGTCTGTTATAAAATGTTGCGTACAGGTAATTTTTCTCCTTCTCCTGCTGTGTGCCGATAAGGCTGCACTCATGCGCACTGATAGGCTGCACTAATGGGAACTGGTGAGGCAGCACTGATGAGGCGGCACTGATAGGTGGCACTGATAGGCAGCAATGATGGGCAGCACTGATAGGTGGCACTGATGGGCAATGATTTGCAGCACTGGTGGGCACTGTTGGGACTGCACTGATAATCAGTACACTGATCATTATCAGTGCCAAAGTCCCTTTAATTCAAGCTGGTTATTGGCTCCTTTTTCTCTCCTCACGCTGTCAGCATGAGGAAAGAAAAGCAGATAGCCAGCTTGTGTTTACTTCCATAATTAGCTGTTATTAGACACAGCTGATTAAATGGTAAAGGGGCACTGTGATTGGCCCATTACTCCGATCTGTGATCAGCTGAGTCCGATAGACTCAGTGATCACAGAGCGCATTGTCCATGCACCGCAGGGGGCGCATGGGAAGCGTGATCACTGGAGGATGTCAATAGACACCCTCTCAGTAACATTCAGCTATATCGTGGGGGGGAAGAGGTTAAACAAGCTGAAGTTAGAGGCTAATTGGCTACCATGCACAGCTGCACCAGGTTCGAAATGCTCCAGTTTTAGTAAATCCCCCCAAAGTGTCAGCATGACAAAGTAGGTGTGCTCCACTGAGTGAAGCCCCATACACACGGTCGGACTTTTTCATGGATTTGGTCCGATCGGACAAGTTGTTGAAAAATCAGACCGTGTGTATTATGCACCATCGGACAGTGTTCGTCGGTTTGTCCGTCGGACAAAGTCTTATCTCCTGCTGGAAAGATTTGCCGTCAACCCGGTCCGATCACACCAAATCCGAGCGTGTGTACGCTTGTCCGACGGACAAAGTGCTACGCATGCTCAGAAGAAATTCTGTGACGGAAGCGCTCGGTCAGGTAAAACTACCTTTCCTAATCGACACAGCACATTCGTCACGCTGCAATGTTAAAATGTCTTTAATGCAGCGCATTCTCTTTTTCTTTACAATGCAACAAGAATGACATCTTTTAGCTGCTCCTATTCACCCGCACTTCTCACAAACTTACTTCTTTATTACTTTGCAGCATTTATACACTACATGTTTTTTTTTACTCAGATCGTAATACAATCTTTGTTATTTTTTTACCATGATTTTTTTTTTTTTTTTTTTTTTTTTTTGGGGAATACATATTTGAAGGAGAATTTTTTTGTTTTTTTGGAGGGGGTTGTATGTCTCAACTTAGCAAAACCACATTATTAACATTTGTATTTCTTGCTTAAATTTACTAGGAGTTTGTTGGTTGTTGGTGCCCCTTGTTAATTCTACTTTAGGATTAGTGAAATGTACTTGCCTACTCAAAGAAAAACTGTCATTGTAGAAAAGTAAAACACAATAGGCAATGATTATTTCAAATCAAAAAAACCTTTATTTAGGTCTCAGCAACAAACCAAAGAGGAACGCAGCCATGCTGAAACTTGGGGAATTTGCAAAGCCTTGGACACCCATGGCAACCATCATTTTACAGACTTAAACAATTGGGGGCATGAAGAGTACCTATCTAAATAATAAGGGAGCGCAATCTGGTCCTGAAGTCCAAAACATCCGGAACTGCAGCAGATGCCATCTAGGTCCCCAGGCTCTGGTCCTACGAGAGGCTCCATCTTCTCTCAGACCAGACTGAATCAAGGTCATCACTCTCTTGTCTTCCTTGTACGCTTCCTTCCACGCCGTGGTGCTGGTGCTGGTGGGGTGGCAGAAGGAGGAGGAGGAGGCGGAGCAAGGTCACTCTCGCAAACATGTGTGAGGGGAGTCATCTCCCCAGCCATCCCCTCATTTAGTATTTTGAGGATGACCTCCTCACACATGCTGCGTTGCCCCGCCTCCATACCCGTAAATTTACTCGTAACCAAGGAGGCAAAGGCCTCCTCGTAGGTGGGTGTGGCATAGAGGGAGGCTGAGGCATCTCTGATCAGCTGGAGCGCTGACTCTCCCACCTCCCCCATGTTTTTCGCCCTTCTGTAGGGAAGGCGGAGGGGAGAGACTTGGGAGACAGTCAGGCTCCTACGCCTACCCCCCTCTTGGCTGCCACTACCCCCTGCCTCCTCCTGACTGCCACCTTCCACAGCCACCTCCTGGCTGAGGTCTTCCTGTGTATGAAAAAGGGACATAGTTTCAGTTATTTGTTCATCAAACACACACAATTCTCATCTAGTGACTGTTGCAAAATGTTTTCAAATACAAAACCATACAATTCTCAGCCCTGCAGTTTAGATTCTTCCCAAAAATGTCTCCCACACCACTGTCTGTTGATATGTCAATCACGTTAGGAAATAAGCAATTGGGGATCCTGAATTAACTGAACATCATTCATTATTCCCCAAACTGGTTACAAAACTACTATACCTGGAACAAGCTGGGCACCTGCACATCTTCCATACTGGAAGGCCCAGGTTGGTCCTCGGAAGCCTCACGCGGGGTGGCGTGCGTGGAAGGACGCGTGCAAGGAAGAGTCGAGAGTGACTTCCTGACAGTAGCCTGGTCTTTGAGAAAGTGGAGCCTCTCATAGTACCAGAGCGTGGGGACATGGACATCAGCTGCTGCAGCTCCAGATGCTTGTGACTTCAGGACCTTATTGCGCTCCCGGAAATAGGTAGTCTTCATGTTGGTGATCTTAACTTTTAAGTTTGCCACGGTTGCCATGGGCAGGGTAGGCTTTACAAACGCCACAAGTTTCAGCAGGGCTGCGTACCTCTTTGGTCTGTTGCTATAATCCCTGTGTTTCGCCTGCCATAAGAGGGGGAATTGCCGGTATTTATCAATAAAGTGGGGGAGAAAGCTCACGTCGTAGAAGGCATCCATCACCTCTGCAAGACACAACGCCACACAAAACAATATAAATAATGTCAGCCTAAACTCTCCTAATCTTCTCCATAATGAAGCCTCAAGTTATAATCAGTCTAGGCTAGTTATGTACCAACGTCAAATTGTACCTTCGTTTGTAGCGATCGTCTCGTGCGTGAGCTTTCTCTCCCCTCGTCTCCCAGATCGTGGCTACGACACAGGCGTGTGACGTTTTATATACAGTGCGCATGCGTCAAACTCCGCCCGCCCCTGACGATCTTTCTCGTCTATTCCCCACCCCTTCTCTTTACGGCGCAGTGGGGAGAGCACATGGCGGGGACACAGCAGGTGCGCCCCAAATATCCCCCCAACGAGGAGGTGGACGAGGAAAGTCCGGAGGCACAAACGTCCCGATCCCGGAGCCTGAAATTCAAGGCCTCCAATATGTCATTTGGAGAAATGTTGGAGATGGTGGACATATTGAAGAGGAGCGACTATGATGGGAAGTATGGGCCTTACCTCAACCCCAATGTCCGCAAGGCCAAGATCATGTCTAAAGTTGTGAGGAGGCTGTACAATCATTTTGGGGTACAACGATCCAAGGAGCAACTGAGGAAACGCTGGTCAGACCTGAAACTGAGGGAGGCCGATCAGTACAGAAAGATCAAGCGAATTCTTCAAAAAAGTAAGTAGTTGTGTTTTGTGTTTGATTTCTTGCTTGCATACTGCTCCATGTGGTTTGATTTTTACAAAGTTGTACATTCCAAAATGGCCACTTTCATGTTCGTCTGTGCATTCGATCGTCCTCAGCCTCGATCTTTCTGCCACTGTCATGGTCGTGTGTGTGTCCATTCGATCGTACGCAACCTCGAACGTTCGGCCACTTATAATACGATGTTTGGTGTTTTTTTTGGGGGAAAGGAAGTTTGTTCTCCCTAGAAATGTCATCCAGAATGTAAAGCCAATTTATTCAATGTAAAGGAGAGGTCACCCAGTAGCTGTTTACCCATCTGGACTCGAGAGCACTAGTGCTGGGACACCCAAACCCCCTTTTTAGTAGGCTTTTCCACACATGTGCTCCAGTGGATACTAGAGGGGGGTCTCCATCACACAAACTTCTACCAAAAAGCTAGTCAGTTTAGCACCTTTACAAAGTGACTACATTCATGTAGTTGACATTTGTAACTGGCCAAACTAAAATAGTGTCCGTCACTTTCAAGCAATGTTTGTCATTTCCTATTTCTGCCCTCAATAGATTGTGTTGCTAAATCTTCCTTTTGTACATTCTCATAGGGGAGAGAAAACTTGGGCCGTCTGAGGAAACCCCCAAACCAACACCTCCCAAAAAAGGGGAAAGAGCAGAAGCAGAGGAGGAGGAGGAGGAGGAGGAGGAGAGATCATCGAACTTGGAGAAATTGTCACCACAACAGGTGAGTATTGGAGAACACAGCTACTGGTAAGCTAATCCATGTATGGCTGCCTCATTTCCAACACCCCATTTTTGTTTGTTTGTGGTTTTTAGGTGACGTGGATGTTGTGGAAGAAAAATCGCACTTTACCACAGAGAGTGCCCACGTACTCATCGGAGAGATAATGGTCTGCAATCGAGATCTAGATTACATAAAGCAAAACATCAATGATGTTCAACAAAAATTGAAGAACATCATTGATGTTTTAGGAAAAATATGAAAACGCACCAAGTAATTAACACACATTTGTGCCAGCTTCTGAACACATTTGCAACTTAAAAACTGTGTGAAATTTGGAACATGCACACATTGTGTCCACATGTGCTAGCTCCCATCATGGTGGATGAATGCCAACGTTTTTTTGGGGGTGCAAACACTTTACGAACTACGAAAGTGGTTGTGGTGAAGGGGTTGCACCCCCAAAAAACGTCCATTCATCCCCATGATGGAAAATGGCACTTTTGAAGCTTCTAGGCATGTGTTTTACCATCTAATGACCATTTTCAGACCCAAATTGTGTGCATGTTCCAAATTTCCACTTTTCGGGGGTGACCCCCCCATGTGATGAAGGCAAGATCAAACACACTTTGAACATATAGTCATGTCTGATCTTGTCTTCACTTTACAAAGTTGAACTTTCCTAGTTCATAGGTTCTGGTTAGCTCCATGCCTGGTTTTACCAATTGCGGAATGTTTGTAAACAATGTTGTAAATAACCAAGATGTTGTCAGTTTTGGCGTGAAGATTGTAAACGCACTTGTGAAAGTTTTCCAAGTAAACTTTTTTATTTTTCTAAATGTGTGGCTTCCTTATTTAAAAAACACAATGCATTATGTATGTCAAATGTAAAGGCAATGGGTGTTATTTACTAAAGGCAAATCCACTTGGCACTGCAAATTCCTTTCCCAGGGAACTTTTTCAATGCACTTGTAGAGCATAGCGGATTTGACTTATGTAAATGACACCCACAGTGCTTTGTACGAAAACACGGAGCACAGCATTTTTCTGAATACACACATGTCAGACCTGGTGATGAAAAGGAGTATTTTGGGTGTCAGTTATGCAGGACAAACCTTCTCTAGACCAAAGATTAGGTAGCAAACACACAACATGAGAATAATATTTTTGGGAAGAAGAGACTGTTACCTCCTTTTGCCCAGAAAGTGCATTCCCACTGTCGAAGGCAAAGGGAAAAAATGTCAAAGTAAAATAAGCTAAAAAGAAGACTGAAATGACAAGAAATCAGAGGTTGGTTAAAATATCAGATTTATTAAAAAATGCCTCTCACACATCGTCAGGCAGAGCAATGGCCCCCCTACCCACAAAGTACTCCATATATTGGTCCCGGACCACACGGGCATTTAGAGGGGGCAAGCCTGGACGTGCCACTCGAAGGGCTGTGAGGTCCGCATTTGGAGGGCCCTCCACATCTGGGCCAACGGGCACCACATAGTTCCTGTTATGTCTTTTGAGGAAGTTGTGCAATATGCAACAGGCAAGAACTATGTGGTTCAGTTTGTATTCCGCCAAGTTAAATGCCGTCAGGAACAGGCGGAAGCGGCTGGCCAGGATGCCAAAAGCGTTCTCCACAACTCTTCTGGCTCTGGACAGCCTGTAGTTGAAGACCCTCTGGTCCGGGGTGAGGGTCCTCATCGGGAACGGCCTCATCACATGGGGAGTCAACGCAAACGCTTCATCTGCGACAAAGACGAAGGGGAGTCCTTCGGCATTCTCCTCTGGAGGTGGCAAGCACAGACTGCCACTTTGGAGACGCCAGTAGAACTCCGTGTGCGTAATGGCCCCACCATCCGATATCCGGCCGTTCATCCCCACGTCCACATACATAAACTCGTATGTTGCCGACACCACCGCCAACATCACTACACTATTAAACCCTTTATAATTATAATAGTAGGACCCCGAGTTGGGCGGTGGGACGATGCGGACGTGTTTCCCATCAATTGCCCCTCCGCAGTTAGGAAAGTCCCAACGGCTGGCAAAGTGGGAGGCCACAGTCTGCCATTCCTGTGGCGTGGAAGGGAACTGTGGAGTGAAACAAGAAAAAAAAATTAGTCACTTTGCACCTAAACATTGCAAGCAGATTAGACAATCAACATCTTGGAACAAGAGCATTGTATAAAATTGGAGGCTGGAAAGTATTTGCACAGAAAAGTAGAGGCTCCCCTTCACAGATTACTCACCCCCCCCCATCAATCCCCCCACTTCTGATGGGACATTGGCAATAACTAGGGTTTTGGGGGGGGTGGTGGACAGCTAACCCTCTGCACTTCATTGATTGGCAAATGGCTCAATAATGTGGGCTAGTTTGGCCAGACCCTCTGTACTTAACACTATTGGCAGGCCACAGGAAAGATCAAATAACATTTCAACCCCCCCCCCCCCCCAAAAAAAGGCAGGCACAGTGTGACATTATTAAATTACCAAGCAAGCTAATAGGAGGGAAAGAAGACAAAAAAATAGGAAATGGAATGTATGGAGGCAGCCCCTTGCACTACATGCTTTGCTGAATTCATCCCTAAAGATGCGCACTATAAAGAGGTAGGTATATAGTGTGTATGGACCTTGGTAAAGCCAGCAGATAAAGGATTGGTACCATCTGACAGAGCAGTTGGGGGAGGGGGTTCCTAATGAGTTTGCCCCCCCCCCCCCACCAAAAAAAAAAAAAAGGGGGGCTCTACATGAAGTAAACCACACAGCAAACATTTGTGCATATTTTAGGGGGTGTTTGGGGGCAAACAATACTATGCAGCAGACAAAAGACATTGCTTAAGTGACTAGGCCATAGGTGTCTATTGGGGCAGAAGAGCATGCTGGGGAGGTAAGTGAAGGGAAAAATGCATGAAGGAGAAAAGGGGCACAGCATATTAGAACATATTGCAATCATGGTAATTAGGGAAGGAGGTCAAAAATACAAGTCATTAGCAAACAGAGCATACATAGAAGGGAATAGTCAAGTAGAAATGTTACCTTAATATAGTCCTCCTGCAGGACCTGAATGATGGCAGAACAGGTCTCTGGAATAATGATTCCCAGGGCCTGGGGAGAGATACCTGAAGAGAACTTCAAATCCTGAAGACTTCTCCCTGTCGCCAAGTACCTCAACGTGGCAACAAGCCTCTGCTCCGGAGTAATGGCTTGTCTCATGCAGGTATCCTGCCGGCTGATAAAGGGGGTCAGCAAAGCCAAAAGACGGTGAAAATCGGGGTCCGTCATCCTGAGAAAGTTCCTGAAATCATCAGGATTATTCTCCCGGATCTCACGAAGCAAAGGCATGTGCGAGAACTGGTCACGCTGAAGCAACCAATTCTTGGTCCACATACTCCTCGTCACTCTGTTCATGGACGGGTCTTGGGTCAAAGCTAAAAGCCCGACACCAATTCCGCGTACAGCACGAACTCGGCGACGAGTACGCACGGGAAACATCGCTCAGAAGGTCACAAAAGGTCGGCTGGTCAGAACGGACAAACAGAAAGCACCGATAAACAGCAAGGCCTGAAAGAACGAACTGAATACCAGCAACGAGCAGACAATAAGCAGTGCAAATCAAAGCGTCCTATATCAAGATATAGGCCGCAATGACCAACAAATGCGAACTGACTACACGCACTAATAAACAGATACGCACGACAAGCACAAACTGAAGAGCAGTAACGATCTGAGTCAGAAAACTGAGAAGCGCGAATCTTAAGTCACCAAACTTCCACTAACTCTCGATAAACACGGGATCAGCAGAAGGAGCCCAACGGGTGCCTGACGTGGTGCTGAACTTCCCTTTTGTAATCTCGTGGACGACGACTTACGTCACGACGTTCTTCCGGACCGGATATTCCGACAACGTAGTCCGACCGTGTGTACGCAACACCAACATCGGACAAAGTACGTCGGACAAAGTCCGACCGACCTGGTCCGCGGATTGTCCGAGCGTGTGTATGGGGCTTTAGATTTTTCAATTTTTATCTACTTTCTCTCTTCTACTTTTCCCCCTATTCTCTCTCTCCTCTGTCAATTTACTCTTTATATAATTTTGGTAGCAGAACTTTTATTTCCTTGGATATCATTATATCAATTGTGCATAGTTCCAATATGTAGTATAAGATTTTAGATTCTATAATAAATTATTTCTTTTTTTTTTAATTTTTATTTAAAAACCATACTCTTGATAATAATTAAGACCTTTTTTTTTTTTATCTGAGGTCATCTTATATTAATCACTTCAATCCAGGGCATTTATACACTCTTCCTGCCCAGACCAATTTTTAGCTTTCAGCGCTCTCACACTTTGAATGCCAATTACTCAGTTATGCAACACTGTACCCAAACAAAATGTTTATCATTTTTTTCATACAAATAGAGCTTTCTTTTGGTGGTATTTAATCACCAGTGGATTTTTTTATTTTTTGCGACATAGTATGTCTTCATCCTTTTTTCTATCCAGAAACATACCATCTTTTTTCAGGAACTATCCAGGGCCATCCTTTACTTTCTAGACTGGTAGCCCATCTCAGATATAACATAGTTAGGCTTCATGTACACTTTGTACCCATGTACTCATGTAAACTACTTTGACCGTAGTCGTGGGAAAACGCAGCAAAATAGCGCCACAATTTTACCATGATTTTCCACGTTTTGTGCCCAGCGGTCAAAACTTTCCTATCCTGAACGCAATTTTTCTGCGTTCAGGAGAGAGAGGTTGAATCTCATCTAACAGCAGCAGCTCCTAAATGATCCTAAAAGCCTATATGTACATGGACACATAGGCTTTTATGGAGTTGAGTTTAGGAGCTTTGGCAAAAAAAAAAGGCCAATAGCTCCTAAACTCAAGTTTGGGAGCTGTAGTGTACATGAGGCCTTATGTAAATCCCTGTACTTATGCAGTTTTTATGTGTGTTGACAAATGCCTCTCACTTTGTGACTTGCTACAAAGTTTTAATGTTGCAGGTTGAACTCTGAGAGAGAAGAGACTAAAACAAAGCTTCCACCTGCCTGCAGAAGACTGGCGACATATTCTCAACCTAGGCAAAGCCACTGAACTGGAGGTTGAGAATTATTTTATTTTAAGGATAAACGGTGGAGATTTTCAGAAAAATGCTGACGTTGTGTCTTGTGACATGTGAGGGATATATTTATACAGAGTACATACAAAGTTACTGAGAGGTCCACTTCAATTAGTAAATCATTTTTCACAAAGATGGACCATGACAGCTACATGGATTAGTCCAAGTATTCTAAGCAAACCGAGGGACAATGATGTACCATAAACAAGCTTGGTATGGTAACAGTTCATATGTTGTGTACAAATGAATGAAGCTTTATATTGACTGTACACTGCCTTAACCATCTTATTTCATTGTCAGTGCTGGGCTTTAAAGTGTACCTGTGACCACATGGTCATTTCTAAAAGAAGAAGAAAAAAGGTGCCTCCAGGTTACAACCAGTAGCATTTAATAAATAACAGGTGCAATAATCCACTTACATGTAAAATATGGAAATCATGTCCTATCCACACTGGTGTGGCGTCCGTCCGTCCAGCGCTTAGGCGTTTCTACAGCTTGTCCAGTGGAGGAGATTCCTGTCCAGCAGGGTTTCCGTGAAGCTGGATGGCTGAGACCGAGGCTTGGTTGTGGATGTGCATCGATGTTCGAATGCAGGCGTCGGGCACGATGATGTCGCAGCAATGTTTCGATAGGACACGTGCCGGACTTCCATATTTTAGATGTAAGTGGATTATCGCACCTGTAATTTATTCAACGCTACTGGTTCTAACCTGGAGGCATGTTTTTTTTCTTCTTCTTTTTGCATATGCTGGAGTCTGCTCTCAACTCCCCTTTGAAGGCTTTCCCTGGTTTATGGACAATTTGCATATTAATACGGGTCTGTTCTCCTTCCCTCCTGCCCCCCCATTTTAGTCTCAGCCCCTCTCCATTAATACCAAGAATTTTTAACAAGGACTCAATTGACGGACTTCTTGTTATTATGCATACCAAGTGACAGCACCACTATGCCACATGGTCATTCCTATACCAAGTGACAGCACCACTATGCCACATGGTCATTCCTATACACAACATTTGTTTTGCTGTCTGTGCCCCTATTCAGAAGATTTCACCCCACATGGTCATTCCTATACACAAGGTAGCCTTTCCAGTGGCCAATGCCTCCACTGTATGTATTCCGCATTTGCAAGTACTGTATATAGAACAACTGCTCCCCTGCAGCACACTGTGGTTCCTCCCTGGCTTTTATTTCACTACTGCATTTCTGAGTCAGTGGGACTAATGACAACATAAGGTATGCTGCACATGTGATCAGTTATGACACCAGCCATTGGATGGTTTGACAGTTTGGTTGAGAGCACAACCAATGGGAGTGTTACATTTGCGTCACATGCCGAATGAAACTGTTTTATGGATGGGTTTACTTCTGCTTTAAGTGATTATTTTTCACCTCATTTAACCCCTTCACCTTATCATTTTATCATTACTTATAATGCCTATATTGTTTTCTTTCTGACGAGGCTTGCTTTTGGCAATATCCTATGCAATCTACAGGCAAAAACTTGTAACAAAGGGGGGAAATATGCAATGTTTTCCACACTCACCACTGTTTGCTTTAAAAGAACTAGTGATAAGACTTATTCAAACTGATGCTGACACCCATAGCCCATGAATGAGCCCCTTGTTTATGCAAATTCAGCCACCAGATCCTGCATGAAGGTTGCCTGTTTATTTCTGTTGTGACTCAGCGGCTGCACAGAAACAGCCGCTGGCCCCAAATTTGACAGCCTTTCAGGTGATGTCTTTATGGTAAAAAGTGGGTCGAACTGGGCCTTTAATGCCCTATGGATTTATTTCACCAGTGGCCTCCACAACTAACTGTCATGCCATATATACATCACACGGAAAGAAGAAAGGCCTCCAAAGTGTAAAACCATTTATTAAAAGCTTTCACATAAACATATAAAAATGCCTTCTCACATATAATTGTGCCTGAGCCCTGCACTAGGTAGAATGCTTAAAATTATTTTAGGTTACACTGCAAGCTCAATCTCCGAGTGTATTACATTATTTCCGGGTGTAATACGCTGTGCAGGGCTCATGCACAATTACATGTGAGTTGGCAATTTTATTTGTTTATGTAAAAGATTTTAGTGAATGGTTTTACACTATGGAGTCCTTTCTTATTTCCTTCATATGTTTGTATGGCATGAGAGTTAATAGGAGAATTTGTCAAAGCCACTGGTGAAATATATCCCTAGGGATAAAAGGCGTGATTAGACCCACTTTATACCATAAAGGGGTCATCGCATTCTGGTGAGTTCTCGGAGGTGGAGGTGAAGCACGGAGTGTTGGTGAGCACTGAGGGGTTTAATGATGCCTATAAAGATATAAAGCGGAGTTGATTGCAAAAAATTGTTGCTCAAGTTTGGATGGAATACAGCACTGGTCACATTTTGGAACAATTGAACACTGGACACTTTATGATTGAATGTTGATGTTTTGTCATTTTTATTGAATTTATTACATTTTCCACAATTAATTATTGGAGTTATTATTGTTTACATGAGAAGGAGAGATGTAAGCACTGAAAATTTAGATTAGGCATCATTTTGAGCTCTGTATATGTATGTAAGGCCTCATTCTCACGAGGCAGATCAAGGAGTCCGCCAGCTCAGCGGGAGCTCTCTCCGTTGATCTCCGCTGAGCCGGCGAATGACAGGTCCCTCTCTGCTCACTGAGTGGGGAGGGGCTTGTCGAGCGCCGCTGGTTTCTATGGAGAGATTGGATGAAAACGGACAACATGTCCGTTTTCATCAGATCTCACCCGACCCGCCAGTGACGGATGCGAACCTAGGGCCATCCGTCTGCTTTTAACGGATCGGACCAGGTCGTCGCTTCATAGACTAGCATGGAGCGCCCGTTCAGCTCCGCCATCAAAACTGACAGGCGGACCTGAACGGTGTGAAAGGTGCCTAAGAGTTTATGACACTTAAGGATGTGTGATACAGCAGCAGTAATATTTGTATTTCACCAAGCGCAGGTCAAATAGGAATTGACACACCTCCTGTATTAGTCAGACACGACTCTGGAGGAGTGCGCATAGGAGGCATAGCAGACAGCAGCACTGTCAGTCTGGGCGGGGAAGGGTAAATGTATTAGCAAATTTAGAGCCACTAACAAATTGAAGCCAAACTCCAGCTCACACTTTATAATCAGTTACATCAAACATGTTTTTTTCTTTTGGGATAAAGGGTTTGCATGAATAAATAAAAGATGACCATTTTAATCACCTCTGCCAGTGTTAAGTGGTTTGTTCATTCATGTAAACTGATGAACTCTGCTAGAAAGTTTGTGCTGTGAAAAACAACAATCTTCCTGGCTGGATTACCAGATGAAAATCTAAGAAAGAAAGCCTAAAAAATAAGACTATAATACAGCCATCTAAGAATTTGTAAGCTGCAATATTATAAATATTTTCTTTTAGGTTTAATTCTGCTTTAACCACTTCAGCCCCTGAATGATTTACCACCTTAATGACCAGGCCATTGCACGGCCGTGCAACGTTGTACCCAAACAAAATTGATGTCCTATTTTTCCCACAAATAGAGCTTTCTTTTGTTGGTATTTGATCACCTTTGCGTTTTGAATTTTTTGCGCTATAAACAAAAAAACTGACAATTTTGAAAAAAAATATATATTTTTTACTTTCTGCTATAATGCATATCTAAAAAAATATATAAAAAAAGAATGTGTTCATCAGTTTAGGCCAATATGTATTCTTCTACATATTTTTGGTAAAAATCGCAATAAGCGTATATTGATTGGTTTGCGCAAAAGTTATAGCGTCTAAAAACTATGGGACGGATTTATGGACTTTCATTTTTTTTATTGTTCTTATTGGTAATGGCAGCAATCTGCGATTTTTAGCGGAACAGCGGTGGACAAATCTGACCCCAAGTGACACTTTTCGGAGATCAGTGACATTATTACAGTGATCAGTGCTAAAAAAAAAAAATGCACTGATCAATGTATAAATGACACTCCCAGGGAATGGGTTAACACTAGGGGGTGATATAGGGATTACCTGTGTTCCCTGGGTATGTTCTAACTGTGTGGGGGATGGGATTACTGGGACAACACAGAGATCGCTGTTCCTGATCACTAGGAACAACATATCTCAGTAATGTCCCCTGTCAGAACGGGGATCGCCTTGTTGACATAGGCAGATCCCAGATCCCAGTTCTGCCTCTCTGTACCGCGATTGCGGGTGGCCAGTAGACATCAAGTCCACCGGACCCACGGGCGCTTTCTCACGGCGTTCGGTGGGCGCGCTCATGCCCACTGTATCTCATGCACAGACCGATGTACAGATACGTCGGTTCGCGCAGCCGGGCCACACTGCCGCAGTATATGTGTGGTGGCCAGTTCTGAAGTGGTTAATAAGCCAAATAAGAGAAATTCATTGTTAGAGATGCTCTGTGTGTGTGTGTGTGTGTGTGTCTCTCTGTCTCTCTGTCTGTCTCTCCCTGTCTGTTCCTCTCTCTCTCTGTCTGTCTTTCTCTCCGCCTCTCTGTATGTCTCTCTCTCTCTGTCTGTCTCTCTCTGTCTGTCTCTCTATCTCTCTGTCTGTGTCTGTCTGTCTCTCTCTGTCTGTCGCCCTCTCTCTCTCTCTGTTTGTGTCTGTCTCTCTCTGTCTGTCTCTCCCTGTCCCCCCCCCCCACCTTGCAGGCAACAGCATGTGGTAGAAATTGTGTTTTTCCCATATCTTACATGCTCCTCTTTAAAAACGCTTATAAACAAAAACGTGCATAAACTCGGGTCACAGCTTTTACATGAGTTTACAAGTAGTTACAAGCATTTGGTGCTTGAAATGCCAATAAACCATCTTTAGCGCGATTTATCTGCTTTCAAAAAAATGGCAGTAGACTCAACTGCCTTTAAAGTCCCAAAAAGGGGGACGTGTCCTGATGTGTGCGGTGGCAGATGTGCTGGAGAGGAGCTCCAGGGATCCTGAACTCTATCCTGCACCATCCGTGCTCTTAATTACCTGGTGAGCGCTGATCCCCTGCTGGCCTGTCCCTCTTTGTCCCCTGTTGTGGTTTGGGCCGAGATAGTGCGGTGAATCTGCCCTTCCACAGCGTTCCATAGGCCGCCATAGCCTCCTCGCACTCGTGGCCGCCATCATCTTCCCGGCCTAGATCCCGCCGGAGTGCCTTGGCCCTCACCTGATCTGGGCCCCTGAGTGCTGGTCTGCTATCCTGGCCTGCTTAATCATCCTTACATATACCTGGCGCGGATAGGGGGGCTGGCAAGCTGCTTTGAACTGTCCGCAGCGGCAGCGGTCTCCAGAGGCCTAGTGCTTCTGCCGTCTCTCAGGCCTCTGTTCCTGCTGTAGTGATTCGAGTCTCATCCAGCCTGGGACCTGGTGCGCGGATCTTTCATTACCCTCTCTTCCTCCCACCTCCCTGGGCTGCTGGGGTGCTGGGCCGCTACTGCTTCCCTACACCTGGTCACCTGGGGCCTAGTGACTGCCGCCATCCTCTCAGCCTCTGTCCTGCTGGGGTGTCCCGGGCCTTCCCCACCCCGATCCTCAGTGCTTAGTCCTAACAGACTCACTAGCCTGTTCATTTCCCTGCCATGGAATAGGTGGCTGCTGGATAGGCACTGAAAGCTTGCCCTAACTGTGATCTCCTTGGGTCTAACAACTGCTGCCAGAATGGTTACTCCTGTTCACCTCCTGCACACCATCCTGGGCACAGACTGCATCCCTCTCTAGAGGTCCCCTTTTGTGGCACAACCCGGGCAGATGTCCTCTAAAAAAAAGAAATCCAAAACAGCCAAGACCAACACACCACTCAGGCTGCCACCACTTCCTTCCCCTCAGCCGGACCCCACATTGATCGGGAGGCTCAAAGCCTTACTGGCCGAACTAGGGATGAAACCTAGGGATTCCGCTGGCGGTGGAGTCAGCCCCACTGCCTCAGGATAGTACAGTCACGATTCTTGCTGCGATTGAGTAGAGTAGGACCTCGCTGCTGGTGCGCAAAGACCACCTCGCTGAGGTGTGCAATCTTATACAGAATGACCTCAACAAAATAAGGGGGTGGATGATCAAAACTGAGTCTAGAATATCTGCCACAGAAGATCTTACCCATGTCGCCTCCATTTCTAAGTTGCAGCTCACATTGCAGACCATTGTCACATAATGCTGAGAACCGGCTGAGGCGCAATAATGTTAGAGTACTGGACCTGCCTGAGAGGGAGGAGGGGGAGCGCCCAGCGGAGTTCACCGAGGAGTTATTTAAAAGCTTGCTGGGCCTTGCAGATGTTCCTCCTACATATGTGGTTGAAAGAGCCCATCGGGTGCCCACAGCCCCGAGCCATCCCTGGGAATCTTCCCAGGCCGTTTCTGGTCCACTTCTTAACTTTGGGGACAGGGAGAGGATTCTTTCTGAAGCTCGCAAACATCCCACCCTTAATTAGGGCCTACTCCTTCCACTCTTCTACTCATTAATCAGGATCAAGGATTGACCTGGTCTTTGGCAACACCTGTGCTCTGGCGGCGGTTCGGGGGTCTCATATTTACTTGCTGGCCTCTCTGATCATGCCCCTCTAGAAGTAGCCCTGGTGCTGGTGGAGAGCGGGAGACAGCAGTGCTGCCGTTTGGCACCCAAGTGGTTGTAGGACCCTAAGGCTGAGGAGGTGGTCTCTTCTAAGCTGCAGCAGTATTGGGAATTAAATGAGAGTTCTACCTTGACTCCTGTAGTCTGGGAGGCCTTCAAGGCCACCCCCAGGGGGGAGTACATCTCAGCCATTAAAGCGGTCCACTCTGAGATGTCCTCCCAAGTACAACAGTTGGAAGATAGTGAAGCTACAGCGGCTAGGATCTTTTCTGACTCTCTGACTCAGGATCACTTCAGTCAGCTGGCGGATGCGAGAAGAGCATTGTCTCTACATCTTGCATTGGCTATGCATTTGGAACTCAGTTCCTTGGCTGGAAGGGTCTTTGAATTTGGAGATAAAAATAGTAAACTCCTAGCCAATTTAGTAGCTGACTCTAAGATGCAAACGGTGGTGTCGGAAATCTGCTGCTCAGATGGCAGTGTTGTCTCTGACCCTGAACAAATACTAAATTAGTTCAGATTCTTTTATGAAAACCTTTACAAAGCAGCCCCTGCCTGGCCTGATGCACTACCCACTCTCTCACAAGAAGACCTTGAGTTTATGGACAAAGATTTTACTGTTGATGAAGTGGAAGCAGCAATTTGTTCTTTTCCCAGCAGTAAAACACAAGGCCTTGAAGACCTTCCAGGTGAATGGTATCGCATGTATGAGCCCCCTGTAGCACCTAAATTATTGCAGGTTTTCACTGATTGTAAAGAGCGAATGTCCTTACCCCCCTCTATGTATCAGGTGCATATAGTTCTTATCCCTAAACCCAGCAAAGATAAATCTCAGTGTGCCTCCTACAGGCTGATTTCTTTGCTAAATTATGATCTCAAAATTCTGACCAAACTCTTGGCAACCAGGCTGAAGTCGATCCTCCCTTTCCTGGTCAATATCAACCAGACTGGTTTTATACCAGGAAAGTCAACGGATATTATTCTACGCAGGGTCTTTAGGCATTTACAGTTACCCCCTTCTGAGACTTCCACTAGGGTCCTAGTAATGAATTTTAGATATTGAAAAGACATTTGATTCGGTGGTCTGGCCTTACATGTCCTCAGCCTTAGAAATTATGGGTTTTGGAGTCGAATTCCGTAGGTGGATTGAACTTCTATATAAATGTCTGATAGCACAAATTTAACTGGGCAGTGTTCTCTTGCCCCCTTTTGCAGTAGGGAGAGGTACGAGGCAGGGCTGCCCATTTTTGCCGCTCTTTTTGACTTGGTGATGGAGCCGCTCGCCTCGGCCCTCAGACAGGCTGACCAAGTTAGAGGCATCCAGGTTGGCACCATCCATGAAAAACTCACCATGTATGAGGATGATCTTGCTCTTTTTTAAAATGATCCTGGTCCCTCTCTTCGGGAGGCCCTACGGGTTCTCTCCAGCTTCGCTGGCTGCTCCGGTCTCAAAGTTAACTGGGATAAATCTCAGATACTGCCAATTAACACTGCAGCTAAAACTCTGGCTGACCTCAATCTCCCATTAGTGTGGACAGACAAAATTAAATATCTTGGCATTTTTATTTCATCATCCGCCCTTGATTATTGTGCATTGAATCTTGCCCCACTGATACAAGTCATGACGGCAAGATTGAAGGCTTGGGCACATCTCCCTTTATCTCTGATTGGGCAAATCAATCTATTTAAGATGAAATTCTTACCTGTATTTTTATATGTTCTTAGACATTCTCCAGTGTGGCTACCCAAAAAATGTTTCACCTAATAAATGCTATATTGACCTCCTATTTTTGGGGCCCAGGTCAGCCAAGATTTAAATTGATAGTACTGCAAAGACCTTGGGGGAAGGAGGTCTGGCTTGTCCCAACCTTCATAAATATTTCCTATCGTTGTCTCATGCACACAATTGGTTAGTCTCAGACTGAGTCCAATGCAGCAGTGGTTCTGGAGGCGGCCTACTTGGGCTCCTACAAAGCACAAAGAAACCTACTTTACCGCTAGGGATGAGCCGAACACCCCCCCCCGTTCGGCTCGCACCAGAACCCGCGAACGGACCTAAAGTCCGTGCGAGCTTTAGAACCCTATTAGTTATAATGGATGCGAACGTTCGAAATCAAAAGTGCTAATTTTAAAGGCTAATATGCTTGTTAATGTCATAAAAAGTGTTTGGGGACCTGGGTCCTGCCCCAGGGGACATGTATCAATGCTAATTTTTTTTTTAAAAACTGCCGTTTTTTCAGGAGCAGTGATTTTAATGCTTAAATTGAAACAATAAAAGTGTAATATTCCTTTAAATTTAGTACCTGGGGGGTGTCTATAGTATGCCTGTAAAGGGGCGCATGTTTCCCGTGTTTAGAACTGTCTCTGCAAAAAGTGTAATTTTTGCAAGTAAAAAAGCTATTTAAAATCACTCGCGGCTAATTTGAATTGACGGCTCCCGTAATACAAAGAACAGTCATTCATTGAAACTGAAAGTCATTCATAAAAAAAAATTGATAAAAATAAAAAAAATGAAAAAAAAAAAAAAAGCATTCATAAAAAATATTCAAAAAAATGAAAAAAATTAAAAAGCGTGGGGGGGGGGACCCCCCAAATTCAATAACCAGGCCCTTCAGGTCTGGGATGGATATTAAGGGGAACCCCAGCCAAAAAAAAAAAAAAATGTTAAAAATGACAGGAGACGGTCTTTGACAATTCCTTTATTAAAATCTTCTTTCTTCTTTCTTCATCCTTCGGTTTCTTCATCTTCTCCTTCCGTCATCTTCTTCCATCAAAATGGGAGGCCATACCAGACCCTTGAGGTCTGGGATGGATTTTAAGGGGAACCCTAGCCAAAAAAAATGGCGTGGGGTCCCCCTCAAAATCCATACCAGACCCTTATCAGCAGCACCCTCCCAATGTTGAGGGCATGTGGCCTGGTACGGTTCCTGCGGCCTGCCAGGTTGCGTGCTCGGATAAGGGTCTGGTATGGCTTTTTTCCTGCAAAAATGACACTTTTTTTGATCTGGGGGTCCCCTTGTTAAAGGGGGCTTCCAGATTCCGATAAGCCCCCCGCCCGCTTAGCCCCCCGCCCGCAGACCCCCCCACAACCCTGGCACAACCAATGGCCAGGGTTGTGGGGAAGAGGCCCTTGTCCTCATCAACATGGGGACAAGGTGCTTTGGGGATCCCTTTTGGGGATATTACTTTATTATGCCCTTAAAGCTATTGTCCTACGATGGAAATCTCCCTCTGCCCCATCAATTAACTTATGAAAACGTTTGAATAATTCAACCCTTTCCCTTTCATTATACAAAACTATATATTTATCTACAGTCTGTGCCAAGAAATTTTTACACAGTGTGGGACATTTGGATGGATTTCCCCTACACTAATGTTGACTCTCCAGAAGAAAAGTCTGTCGAATGTCTGGGAGGAGGATCGATTGGTAATATTTCTATTATTTCAGCCTTCACTGTTGGTTAGGGCGTACCAACTGTTTTGAAAGGATCAGGAAGTTTAGGTTTAGTTAGGTTATTTTGATTGTTTTTTTTATATTGTGTATTTGAGCCTGGGTATGCCCAGTAGGCTCTGTTTTATATATGTACCTTGAAAAACTTGTTTTAAAAAAAAGTCCTATAAATGACTGAGTGTACGTGTACAGATAAGATAATATAGGAGAGGAGAGTTCAGGGGCTGCTGAAAAAAAATGCCCATCTGCTCCCAAGCTGCAGTGTACATGAGGCATTAGCCTAAAGATTCCAGTTGGAAACCAGTTTCTAGTAAATATGTGAGCAACATAATTTATCTTTATAGAGAAACTCTATATTTTATATACTGTTAACTAGCTTTTACTTAAACCATTTCTATAATTGTACAATCATTACTCATTAAATATGAGTTATATTATATATTGTAATTGCAATATACATACAAAATAGATGTTCGGGTTTACAAAAAAAATGTATACCCACCTAGGTGGATGCAGCATTGATCTGATGCTGCATTTGTCCCATGCCACCTCTACACTGAGAACTGGGCGATTAAACACTGCTGATCGCTCAGTTCTCCCCTCTGCTCTGAGCAAAGAGCCAGGACTGGCAGTCCCTGGCTCTCTGTTCTGCCTCTCCAGAGCTCACTGAAGCACTGGGCTGGAGAGGGGAGGGAGTATCCGACTCAGTCTGTCAGCAGTACAGCTGAGAGGCTAAGCTAGCTGCCAGTCCAGGTATCTGGGTGGATCCTGACTGTAAAGTGAGGATCTTTTCCCAGCCTGGACTGGCTGAGGGACATCAGCTGACAGCAGGCTTTAACCTGTTATCAGCTGAAAACGAGTTTGTTCTGCACTCCTGTGATCCATAGGAGAAGTACAGCAAAAAAAGAAAACTTTGGCAATACTTCTCCTTCAAGTAGATTGTGAGCGAAATTCACCTGAGACCACACTCTGGAACAAGTTAGGAAGTTTTCTTTATTTGACTCAAACGAGGAGACAAGTTACAACAAAAGGACAGATATTTGCCTATTGGTTCTGACTGTCTGCCACCCTTGCAATAGGGCTGCATAGACAAACAGTCAGCCTGATAGATGCCTATCTGACTTGTCTAACAATTGTAGGACTTGCATTTATATACTCCTTTACAAGCCTTGTCTTAATAATTTCTCCTACATATGATTGGTCACTAAGATCTACGTCAATGTAACTAGCTATAAATCTGACACCCGTTCGACAACCAGATAAACTTAATCATTCCCAGATTTCCTATATGTTCATTAAAATGATTTATAACTGCTTTTGTGCAATTAAAGACACCTGTGTAGAGACCGTCTGGCACCCAGCTGTGTTAAATCCAACCCTCCTCATCTTGATAAGGTTTAACTATCTTCAAGAATAACAGATTTACGACTCTGGAAGAATGAACTTTCAATAACCCCACCAAACGCGTTATGTTGTTTTTCACTATACAATCCTGTGTGTATGTATACATAAGGTACTGTATCACTTACAATATATATATATGCATATACACAAATATATATATATATATATATATATATATATATATTTACACAAGCCAATTACTTATTCAATATTATTATTAATATATATACATACACATGAGTTTACTTCTTATTCAATGTATTTTAACAGTTTTAATGAGGCACAAGTAGACCTTTCTTTGACCCTGTCAAACTTAATAAATGTACTGTACATAACTTTCCCAAACCACCTGTTGTAAGGAGTTTTTATTGCTTGTCCTTGAAGACTTTTTATCTTATCTCACCAAGCTATATTTCAACTATTGTCAGAATGGTCCTTGTCTAATTAATGAACTTACAATGAACTATCTTAACCGATTTTTGGGGGAGATTTCACACACTTCTCACATCCTCACAATACTTACACTAGAATTGACCATATCCTCACTCATTCACCCCTGCTTCCTTTCATAGTGAATGTCCACATTAAAGATACAGTTCTCTCCAATCATTCAATAGTAATGATATCCATCTGCTCTAATGCATTAGTTAAGAAACAGAGTTGTTGGAAACTTAATGAGTCCCTTTCAAATCAAGTTTCAATAGAAAACTTAAATATTGAACTCAGGGAATACTTTTCTATCAATGATAATGATGAAGTCTCAAATTAAATTCTTTGGGCTGCTCAAAAGACTTACATTCGAGGCAAAATCATTCAAATTTTGTCAAAAACCAAACGGGACCATAAGGCCCCTTTCACACTGGGGCGGGAGCCGCGGTGACGGTAAAGCAGCGCTATATTTAGCGCTGCTTTACCGTCATTTTAGCCACGGGATTCGGCCGCTCACGGTGCGGTTTTACCCCCGTGAGCGTCTGAAAAAGGGTTAAAATCCCCCGCAAAGCGCCGCCATATTACACATGGTGTCCCATTGATTTCAATGGGTAGGAGCGGTAAAGGAGCGGTGAATACACCGCTCCTATACCACTCCAAAGATGCTGTTTTACCGTCCTGCTAGAGCACCGCTCCAGTGTGAAAGCCCGCCGGATTTCACACTGGAGTGAATGGGGCCGTTTTTTTTCAGGCGGTGTACAGGCGCTATTTTTAGCGCTGTACCGCCTGAAAACCACCCCAGTGTGAAAGGGGCCTAAGTCTGAATTAGAGCGTTTAGACAAGGAATATACGACCCTGCAACACAATCATAAACGAGATCCCACTAAAGTTCCTATAGCTCTATTGGATAGAGCTAGATTAGATCTTAACCTTGCTCTGACCATTCAGGCTGAAAAAGTGTTAGGATGGAATGCTAACAAATTTTACACTCGGGCAAACAAAATTGGGCCTTTACTATCTGCAAAAATCTCCACCAGACACAAATTTATTTCAATGCCTGAAATTAGGATTTCAGGGCAACCCCCTACAGCTAACCCTGTCAAATTCCTAGATGCTTTTCATAAATTTTATTCGGATCTGTACAATTCTCATTCTCTACCTGATAATAAATTGATCTCTGGATTCTTGGATGACCTCCCCATTCCAACTTTATCTGCCCATCACAAACTCCTACTTGAAGCTCCTTTCTCATAAGAGGAAGTGAGGGAGGTCATTAAGGGAGTATCTATAGCATATTATCATATTATAAGGCCTTTGCAGAAATCTTGGTACCTTATTTGACCAAATTCTTTAATGAGAAAACACAGGGAGAACCTCTTGAAACATATCTAAACACTGCATTTATCACAGTCATCCCTAAACCAGACAAAAATCCAGAGGAGGTAAATAATTATCGCCCTATTTCCCTTATAAAAAATGACGTTAAAATAATGACAGAAATACTAGCCAATCGATTATCTTCTTTCATTAATAACTATATTCACAAAGATCAAGTAGGTTTCATCCCGGATAGAGAAGGCCCTGATCAAATAAGAAGGGCTATTAACTTAATTTCAATACTCCAATCAAATTGGGAAGGCGGACAAAGACAACAGGGACTTCTCCTGACTCTGGACCTGCAAAAGGCCTTTGATATGATCTCTTGGCCCTATATATTCACCCTTATAGATCATTGGGGTTTCGGAGAGCGCTTTAAAAATCGTATTCATTCGCTTTATTCTACTCCCAAGGCTCTGATTCGCCTTCAAGGTCTTTACTCAAAACCAATAGCTATAGCATGAGGTACTAGGCAAGGATGTCCGCTCTCCCCTCTCATCTTTGCCATAGCCATAGAGACCTTAGCAATTGCTATCCGTTAAAATCCAAATATTCAGGGGGTATCTTGCAGTAATCAAAATCATAAATGTGGACTCTTCGCAGATGATTTACTCCTTTTCGTGACATCTCCATTAATCTCTCTTCCCAATTTATGCCAAGTCCTTCACAATTTCTCTAAGATTTCTGGCCTTAAAGTCAACTATAAATGAGTCCTTCTTTAAGATAGGCTGAAAAGGGTGCCGGGAGAGGTAGGATGACGTGAGAACGCCGTCCAGTATGGTGGGAGGAGCCTGTGCGTGAAGTCCGTGGCGGGAGTTTGAACGCGGGACGCCGAGCTGAAGGAGAGTGAGAACTCCGGATCGGCGAGTAACACCTCCCGCGCCCGTCGCGGCCCCCGGTTTGACATCCCGCAGAGAAAGGTACCGCCCCGATTAGGAGCGGCGTGTTTGCGGACCAGCTGTCCTCGCTCTCCCCCTCTCTCCCCCCTCTCTCTCTCCCCCCTCCCCTCGCCCCGCCTGTATCGACACACAGTGCCGTCTGCACTCCGGTACTCTCTGAAGCCTTCCCCCCCTGCCGCGGTAGGGGGGACAACCGCTCAAAACAGATCACCGGACCCGGAACACACTCTAACCCCTGGAGGACCCCTGGCACATTAAGAGGAGCAACGGGAGAAGCAAATAGATGGGCAGAAACCTGAGGTACAATGTAGTAGTTTTTATCTATGCGAAATGTGAAAGGCCCCCCCAAAGAAGTAAGAAGCCCCTGCTGGAATGAAGCCCAACCTGGTAAGAACAGTTGCTTTATAAATCTATATCTGAACTTTCTCATTTTGCAATATGACAATTGTGCAGTACTATGGGATGTGATGCCGACAATGTTAAGCGCTTATACCTGGTTATAGGACTATTCAGACTGATATGACATACTGGGGCTGAGGCCGCGTAACCTCATCTATACTTAATAATACATTGAGAAAGGACACTCCAACACAGGTAAAGCTCCCCAATAACAGGAGGGGGCCTCAGTACGTAACTACATATCAGTAAAATGTTGCAGTACCACCTCAGAACATAGACTAAAGACGCGCCGGTGTGAATGAAGACCTCCCGCGCTAAGAGCAACAACCGTTTTAAAACCTTAAATGTGGACAAGGTTAATGTGTAATACGATAAGTCAGTGGCTTTGAGGAAGGTGCCATTGATTACACAGGGGCCCAAAACTGTACCCGAGACTACACAGAGCAGGAGGACACGCTGAGGCAGGAGCCTGCGACGTTACTAATACCAAGCAACTAAATGAAACTAAATGAAAATGCATTGTTAAATATAAGCATAAGATCAGTTAGATTGCTCCTGCATCATTTTTTGCCCATAGACTGTGTTTGGATTGGAGTGGCCTGTCGGAACATAGTACCCGCGCTATATGCTGCTCCCAGTGAGTCCTATAGAACCTAAAGCGAACCTAAAGGGCGAGGTCTGGACCGAGGTCCCCGGGATACCTACGGGAACGAACGGGCAAGGGAACTGGGTCCCTTATTCCTTCCCCCCCCCCCCTATTTTCTGACGGTAGCCTTTTCTTGTGTATTTTTATCTTTCTCCCTGCCCTCCCCCCTTCTTTGACTGACGGTCTACTAAGAGGAATGCTCTGAGCCCAAGTGTAGGGGTGAAAGCTTAATTACGAGGAGAGGACCCGGAGAGATACCTTACCCCCCAATGGGAGAATCAATCTGACTTAGCCAGACAATCAACCCCCGTAGATCCATCTTAACGGGGCCCACCCAGCAGGAAGTGTCGCACTAAAGGGAAGGGAATTGAGCGGGGGACTCGGATTAACTAGGGGTGGCTCAGTAGCAATACCTAGCGGGACCCCAGAGGGCTGCGTACCCGTAAAATACCTTTATCAAATCACACAAGAAAGAGGGGAGGGAAAAACACAGGAGAGGAGTCTGTGATAAGGACCGAGAATAGAGGTCAACTCGAATATTCGTAGGCCTGTTTCAGGAGAGGGAGGCACCAACTGAAGTTGAGGTGGGACACGAAGGGAAACCCCAAACATAAAGAAGAATTATAAAGGGGAAAGCTGGGGAAGCGAATAAGAAAAGTAAAAGACGCCAACATGAGAAAATCCACGAGTAAAACAACAAAAGGGGGGCCCCCCAAAACTCCAAAGGAGAAGACCACGGATAGCACAATTAAGCAGTATATGACCCAGGGAGCAAGCCCGAAGAACCTGGAAGGGACAAGCCAGTACCATCTCAAAACAGTAAGAAAAAAAGGGCCAGATAAAAAACCAGAGGAGATATCTGACCAGTCCAGAGAGGACCTCACTACTGAAAGGGAATTAGACAACAGTAAGACTGAGGACCCTAAAGCGGAAGACCACCTACCAACAAAAGGGGAGATGATGGGGATGTTTGAGCGACTAGAAAATGTAATAAAAGCGGCCATTTTTCTTTCTGAGGACAGACCTGGGACATCTATTAACAAGGGTGGAGGCGGCAGAGGAAAGTACGGAGAAACTGGCCCAAGAGGTGTGTAATCTCAAGGAGCAGATTAACCAAGCACATCTCAACCAGATGAGACTCCAATATAGAATGGAAGATCAGGAAAACCGTAATAGAAGACAGAACCTGAGAGTCAGATCAGTACCCAAAATTAGAGGGGAAGACCTCAAGATTACCATTAAAACAATATTTGGCCCCGTCCTGGGGAAAAGCGAGGATGAATTGCCCAGGATAGACAGAGTCCACTGGGTAGGCAAACCAAGAGAAATGAATGTGGAATGACCCCGAGATATTATTGTGCGATTTAGTTTTTACGAAGATAAGGCCGAGATCTGGACAAAAATAAAGGGGCCGGTACCAATACAATATGAAGGGACTGAATTGCAGGTGTTTATGGACCTTGCCCCAGAGACCCTTGCCAGAAGACGATTACTCAAACCGTTACTAGAGATAATGAAAAATAAGAACATACGATACAACTGGGGGTTTCCAGCCTGTTTAATGGGTTTCGGGGATGGGGTCTCTGCAAGATTGACATTCCCTGAAGATCTAGGGGACTTTTGTAAAAAACTCCATCTGCAAGTGCCAGAGCTCCCGTCGAAGGTCGGATGACTGGCTCGGTGCGGGATGAGGTTGGGGGGGGGGTTTGGCGGGGGACTGGGTAGGAATTGGGGAGTTCGGGTGCGCCCTCCCCCCCTTGCCTCTTTGAGGTTGGGGAGGGGGGAGCGGGGCGACCGCATAGGCTTTCCTCGGAAACGCGGCTCAGAGATGGTCATGAATTTCGGGACCATTGGTGGGCCGGAGGCCGAGATAGGGCCAGAGAGGGGAGACGGGGGGAGACTTAGTGGGGAGGTAGACAGGGAGGGAGTAGAGGGGAGGAGGGGTGGGGAGGGGGCGGTGGGGATTACAGGATGGGGGGAGGCACCATGGGGCCTGACCAGAAAGTAGCTATATCCCAGAACAGACGAGTGAAATCTAAACCACCCAGCAAAGTAAGAACTCCATGACGACAGGCATAAATTTCATGACATATAATGTCAAGGGGCTGAACACACCCAATAAGCGGCATAAGATTTTGAAAGAGCTTAAACAATATGACGCTGAAGTGGTCTTCCTGCAGGAGACTCATATCTCACACGAATCAAATATAAAACCGTATTCTAAAGACTTCCCTGCTTGGTATTATGGGGATACTATCACAAAAAGAGGTAGGGGAGTGGCAATAGGGTTTGCTAAAAAAGTACGATTCAGATTAGAAGACAGAGCAACCGATCCTGAAGGAAGATATCTCTTTCTGAAAGGAAAATTAGGAGAAATGGACTGTACTCTCGCAAACATATACTCCCCGAATAGCAACCCCGGGTCATACTTAGCAGGGATACTAGGAAAGCTGATGGACTTTAAAAACGGAATCCTGATAATGATGGGCGATATGAACTTTTGCATGGACCCACTGAAGGATAGTACGTCCCGTGTACAGGGGATCAGTAACGTACAACTAAAAAGAGTAAAACAAAAATTACACGCATGTCAAATGACAGATGTATGGAGAAGTCAACACCCAAAGGATAAGGGAATCCTAGAAGGGTTGTAACAGAAGAAGAGATAACTAGAGCATTAGCGGAAACTAAATCCGGGAAAAGTCCGGAGCCAGATGGATTTACAATCTATTATTATAAAAAATTTAAGAAAATCCTGATCCCAAGCTATGCAACGTACCTAAACGGCCTTGGCGTAAATTTTGAAATGAGTAAAGAGGCCCTATCGGCCTCAATAACAGTAATTAAAGAAGGAGGGGAAAGACGGATGTGCTGCGCTAATTACAATGGCCAAATTTTCACTGCTTAACGCAGGTTCACCAAATGTAGCTTAGGTTTGTTTTACGCGCAGAATACTTGCAGACAGGCTGAAGATATTGCAGCCAAAACCCTTATGAACAAATTGGTTCCACCCAGATCAAGCGGGATTTCTCCCAGGCAGAGAACGTAGGGACAACAGGGTGAGAACCAACCCTGTTGCTGTTGCTGCACGAGAAGGAGAAGAAGAGTTTGAGTCTACTCCTATCGACAGATGCCCAGAAGGCATTCGATAGGTAGACTGGAAATTTATGTTTAGGACTCTGGAGGAAATGGGGATAGGCCCAAAAATGCTTCAGCGGATCAGGACATTGTACCATCACCGATTGCTACAATTAAAATTAATGGTACGGAGTCCCCTATTTCGAAATGAAAAAATGGAACAAGACAGGGGTGTCCAACTTTCCCTCTTCTGTTTATTTTATCCTTAGAACCGCTGCTCTCTACTCGATTCGGAGAGACCCGGGAATAGAAGGATTTAAAGTCGGAGAAGAGGTACACAAATTATCTGCCTACGCGGAAGATGTCTTGTTTTTTTACGTAGGCAAAACCTGACGTCTCTCCTTCCCCAGACTTATGAACACAATAAAAACTTAAGGTGATCTGTCTAATTTTAAAATAAATCAAGAAAAATCGGAGGGGTCCTAAATATTAACACAAAGATCACTGAAAAACACGAGCTCCAAAAAATTTTTTTAATTCCCTTGGCGTAAAGAATTAAAATACTTAGGCATTAAACTGGGCACCCTCACTTAAAAAATATATAAATCAAATTATATCCACTGCTAGACGAAATCAAAAATGGAGAACAAGAGACTGATACATAGACCACTTACGTGGTTCGGAAGAATCCAAGCACTTAAAATGTTCATCTTACCCAAAATTCTCTATAAATTTCAAATGATGCCCATAGCGCTACCAAATTTTATTTAGCAAAACTTAAAGCTTTATTAATGGTTTTTGTGTGGAACAACAAAAAACCTAGAATTGCATTATTCTACTCTCAAACAGGAGAAAAATCGTGGGGGCTGGCAGTCCCCGACATTCAATATTACTATATAAAGCCATAGTGCTGTCAAGAATTGCAGAATGGATAAAAGAAAAGAAAAAAGAAAAAAGATGGGTCATTTAGAGTATACCTCTCAGTAATGCACAACTAAGTAAAATTATATGGAACCCCCTAAACACAGGAGAATAGACATAAATAGTAGTGAACTTACTTTGAATGCACTTAGGATTGACTCGCCACTTATAGCTTAAAAGAGAATGAATTTTTTGCACCGGGGATTAAAGATCAATGGGGGGAATTGGATGAAATTAGAGAGGGCACAGGTGAGGGATATCGTAAAAGACGGGAAGGATTCTTTAAACTACAGGAATTAAAAGCCAAGGAGGGATTTGAGGGAATTGATGTGTGGCGGCCCACCGTCAGCTCTATACACCCAAAGGATAAAGAATGTTGGAGAGGGTGTAATGAACTAGGCACTATGAGTGACGCATCTTTGTTCATTCTACCACATAAAATAAATAACAAATATAGAAGTCCCAGAAGATCTGTATTGCATGGCAAAAAAGAAGGTGTCGGGTCATTAATCCCTTTTTTCTCTAAACGTAAAAAAATTGATCCCCAAGAAATGGCAAGAGACAGAGGCCCCAACAATTTGGGAATGGATAGATGAAGAAGGCATCTATAGTATGGAAAGGTCAAGAGATAAAAATGGCATAGGGGTTTTGGCAGGAATTAGGAGCTACAACAACTAAGAGTCGTACAGTAGGACAGGGGGGAGGGAGGTATGGGGAGGGCTGGGCTGGATAATGACAATAGACGAGAGATGACTACTGGGTAATATACTTATGGAGTCATATTGAGGTCTTTCAATAATTTGATGTGAACAGGAGAAGAGACATATGTATTAGAAGATCTTTATATGGTCCAATTCGAGTTATCCTGGTGGGTAGGATAAATTCAGTTAATAACTTTTTCCCCCAGGATTTTTACTTATAGATCTCTTCCAATACCATCAAAAAAATCCAACTGAAAAAACTGAAGTAAAATTCTGGGGGCACTTCAAAGTATTATAGGAAAAAGGGTGGTCATCTCCCTAACTTTTAAATGAGGCAATTGTCCCAATTTTTAGCAAAATACTCTTTCCAGATTGGCTCATTTTAATAACAGGTGGTTCCAAACTCTCTCTCTTCTGCCCTGTACACGGGACGTACTCGAGGATAGACTATATTTTTTTAGAACATAGCGTACTGGACAGGGTGCTGGAAACTAGCATAGGAATAATTTCATTGTCAGACTTCTACCCACAGTACCATGGGGATCCCCTTTTGGATGAAGAGAAGAGAGAATAGCATAACAGGCTGCTTCTATTAATCATTACTTTTTGGCAAAACATACTCTTTCCATTTGACTAGCATGTCTGGTATATGTTGACACACATTAAAATATCTGTGGTGTATGGGAAACTTTGTGATCTGATAGGCCTTTGGAAGAGTTAATTTCTGATAATATGGTCGCCACATCAAACTGCATTGACTTGTCACACACCCACACCTATAGAACCGGTAGTAAGCTGTGAAAATAGGTGGGCATATGTGGCAATGCACAGTCAGCACACTGGAAGTTGTGTAACTGTTTAGTTAATATACAGCCAAAAGTAAATATACAAGGTGGTATCAAAAAGTTTAGAGACTAGCTATGTTTACAAAAAAAGTACCATCTATGTAATATCTATGTTTACACACTATCACCTTCAAAATAGTACCCATGCACAGCAATACAGTGCACCCAGTGTTCCTGTCACTTCTTGAATGTGTCCTGGAAGTTTTCTTTTTGAAGCCTGTTAAGCACTCTCTGCTATTCACGCTAGATCTTCACAATGGCTTCAAAACGGCGACCTTTGAGTTGGATTTTCAACTCATTGCAGAATGGCCGTAAACTTGCTGAATTATGTCAAACATCTCTGGGGCAGATTTGGCCAGTTTCATGCAGAATTTCACATTTACTCTTTGTTCTAACTTGCTGTCCATGATGGAATAGCAGAAGTGGTAAAGCACGTGGTCAGAATAGCACCAGTTGCACAGCTCCAAGTCCTGATGTACACAGGATGATGTCTTTTGGCACACAGATTTATGAAGGTCGTGCACCCTGTGACTGTGCATGAAGCCTTGTGCTGCCATCTGTTGGCGTGTTACAAAACTAGTCTTGAAATGTTTTGATACTACCCTGTACATATATATATGTGTAGCTATCATGAAAATGTGCCTTTCTCCCTGACTTTCTGCAGGACCAGACCGGCCTGCCACCCTGTGTTGTGCCAGATGGATGGACCTATCCTATTGAAGAACACTGAGGGTGAGGTTTGGTTCTTGAATCAAACTATTTAAAACGGAGTTCCACTTAAAAATGGAACTTCAGCTTTAACCACTCCTCACCCCCTTACATGCCACATTTGGCATGTAATTTTTTGGGGGGGGGAGTGGGGGCTTCATAAGGAGGGGGACTTCCTGTCCCACTTCCTCCTTCCGCCCAGTAACCGCCTAGGCGACTCCTCCCTCTAGGCGATCTCCTGGTACACGTGACAGGTCCCAGGAGATCGCCTATCCACTCCGGGAGCGCAGCGCGGCTCGCGCATGCGCCGTGCGTGCCCGGCCGTGAAGAGGAAAGCTGTCACGGCCGGGTGCCCTTAGTGGAAATGGCGGCGCCGGCGAAGAGGAGGGGGAGAGGAGCGACACCCCGTTCGGCCGCATCGCTGGACCGTGGAACAGGTAAGTGTCATTTTTTTTAAAAGTCAGCAACTACACTTTTTGTAGCTGCTGACTTTTAAAATGCCTGGAACTCCCCTTTAAGGAGCCTGTTAGTTCTGGAGTTCCCACCAGGAACTTCAGAGAGAATTATCCACTGCCATTGCTTTATGTTTTTTTCTTCCCCACTTGTTTCTGTCAGCAGGTTATAACTCCCTCCTGACAGAACAAGAAAGAAAAATGTATGCTGAAGTAATGCAAACAGTTTTTGGCATTGATGTTTCTGTCAGCAGGTTAAAACCCCCTACAGAATACTTGAGGGAGAGATGCTCTGGCTCAAAATCTGTATTGTAATTATCTGATTGTTAGCTGCAGGGACCTGCAGCTAACCCTATATATATATATATATTGTCTCATTTTGTTGTGTACTCTTTGCTGGGTTGTGGCTGTATTCCAATGTTCTATTGTGTCTGTCTGCCTTGGATATTATGGGATGTTTATGTAGATTAGCTGTGAGATTGGTGGGGGCAAATTCCTTCAACAGCTCTCACTGCTGATTGGACAGTCTACCCTGCCCGGAATACAAAGGGGGGGATTGTCCAGAGTATTACCTGTGTTTTCACTAAACAGTTCATGTTCCGCAAACAAACGAGTATTGTCTTGTTTGTCGTTGCGAGCGGTTGGAATATCTATATTCAGACTGGGAGGAAGCGGTATATGAATAAAGCACTCAAGCGGAGTGTGGGATGTTTCGTTACATTGGTGTCAAGCGGTGGGATGCTTCCTGCAGTCTGGGACATTCAAACCTCCACCTGGATCCAAGGTCCGGATAGCAGGAGAGGAGAGGTACAGATACCAGCCGCCATGGAAGAGGAGTTCAGAAGGAGGTTGCGAAAGATGCAGATATAGCACAGAGGACCAGTATCAGAGCAGGTCCTGCTGGGATGGTATGATTCTATCCGCTGGGAACTCTGGAAGGAAGTGCTAGCCCATGAGCAGCGACATCAGGGAAAAATTCTCTGCTCCTTCCAGGAAAGGTACTGGTCGCAGTACGAAGTGCGAATGGGGTTTTTGGGGGAACAACCGCATAAGGAATGGAAAGCTTTAACCAGGCTGGTCCAGGTGGAGATGCAGTTGGACGAGAGCTAGAGAGCCCTCCGCTGGTACGTAGCCCAGGTGTGTTCGTAGACAGCGGACAACACCCCAAACCTCTGCCCAGCACTGATAGCATCTTCTGGGTTCCATGGGCAGGAGATGGTGAACCTCTATCCCCAGACACCAGTTGCAGAGACAGGGGATTTGATAGACTTTTCTGCTGAGGAAGAACAACCTGGCGAGCCTCCAGCAGAAAAGCTGGTATCAGGGCCAAACTTCAGTGAGCTTTGCCCAGCACCAACAGCAGCATCTGTGCAGTTACAAGAGACTCCTCCAGCTGAAGCACTGGCCACCGGACAGAGGGTCCAAGACCTCTGCCCCACACCTGCAGCAGTTTTTAGGGACCCATGGTGAGAAGTGACGGTCACTCCCCAACAGTTAGCCGGAGTGGATGATGTGGGGTCCTCAGCTGAAGTGCTAACAGGGCAGAATGCTACTGGCCTCTGCACACAACTGCAGGTTGAGGTGATATTGATGGATGGAACTGCAGTCTCCACTGACACCAACCCAGCAGAAAAGCTGGCAACAGAGCAGAATGCTGCCGGCCTCTGCCCTCAACTAACAGAAGAGGGAGTTCCTGTGGTAGTGGATGGGACTTCAGTCTCTGCTGACACAACCCCAGAAAATGGTGCGGCACTGAGACAGGAGGATGTCAGCCATGCTTTGCAAGCACATGGGGATTTTCACCTACCAAAAGTGGGTGAGACTTCAGTCATGTGTATATTGTCTCATTTTGTTGTGTACTCTTTGCTGGGTCGCTTGGGGTGTGGCTGTATCCCAATGTTCTATTGTGTCTGTCTGCCTTGGATATTATGGGAGGTGTATGTAGATTAGCTGTGAGATTGGTGGTTGTGAATTCCTAAAAAACAGTTCTCACTGCTGATTGGACAGTCTACCCTGCCCTGAATGCAAAGGGGGGTGGGGGGGATGTCCAGAGTATTACCTGTGTACCTGTGTTTTCAATAAACAGTTCATGTTCAGCAACCAAACGAGTATTGTCTTGTTTGCTGTTGTGAGCGGTTGTACTATTTGATATCTATATTCAGACTGGGAGGAAGCAGTATACGACAAAAGCACTCAAGCGGAGTGTGGGACGTGTCGTTACAGACTTTTTTTATTCATCTGTAGGAGGGGAAGGAAGGGGGTTCTCAGCTAAGCACACCCTCCTGCCTGCATGTCTGAGCTAAGGGCAGATGGATTTCAGGAAGTAAATGCTACACAAATCATCTGTTTTTATCGAAGATGGCCATGGCTACAAATTCTGGGGGGGGGGGTGGATTTTAAAGTGACTTCCTAGCTGAACAAAGCATGATGACATGGGTGGATGGAGGAGTTGGCTTTGAATATTAAAAATGAATAAATTGCATTTTTGGTTTGTGGTGTTCAGATACAGTTAAGTTTCGCTTTAACCACAACACCATATTTAGTGTACCACATATAAAACTTAAAGAGGAACTGAACTGGCTGTGCTGAGCAGAGGACAAAGAACTAATCTCCAATGCCGCCTGTGTTCTCACTCCTGGCAAACTTATCAAAGTACTAACTTACAAAGCCTTTTTCTGCACTATGTCTGGCAGAGGGTGGGCTCATCTTACATCACCAATTTTCAATAGCAGTATAGGTAGCGGCACCTCATATTTTTTCACACTCAAGATATACAACACTGTGGCAGTATACACAAGAGTGCCTAGGCACACTGACATACCAGGAAGTGCACTGCTATTTTTTAGGAAGAATTCCAGACAAAAGGTGCATTCTCTAGATAGGCTGAATAATGTATGACATTGAAAGTACAATAATACCATTTACCGTTTTCCTATAATAAATTCTCCCAGACCCTTTCATGCTGCCCACTAGATGAAATACTTAACTTCGGCCCCAATTCACCAATTTTCACTGTCCGTCCCTATTCGGAGTTGCACAGCCTTTCTCTCAAAAATGTCCAGTTTGAACTATGGATGTGTGCTACTGCCCCATTCATTCCTATGAGAAAGTTTTACTCGTGGTAACCTCATGCTGTTGCTCGGAGTTCAGCTTTGCCATAGGCGGGGGAACTTATAATATGACAACTTTACAAAGGAACACTTGTTCTTTACCATTTACCATTTTTTGTCATTTACCACTGTACCTAGTGTCAGGGGTTAGCTCAAGGGGGATCACCTTCCCTGGGAAAAAGGTAGTCCAAATGGCAGGTTTTCTTAAAAATCTGACTTGTAGCCAGTTTTATTTTAAAAGGTTGCATGAAAATTAAACAAATAAAACAGAAAACGAATCCTTGCCATCCAGGCACTAACTAAACATTGCAGGTTACTGACTCAGAGGTGAAAGGCTTCTCCCAATCACCCACAAAACAAAGATAATGCAAAACATTTTCTCTCTCTCTCAAAGCAAACTTCACAAAAGCAGCTCTCTCAGGTTTTGGCTTCCTGAGTCCCAGGCCAAGAGCAATTCTTTGCTCCAGTCCGGCTTAATTTATACCACTTGTTGGTGGACACAAGGGGCCCGCAAAATCTAGTCCAGGACCAACCCTGCCAAGATGGCTGTTAAAACCCGGACCGGATTCTCTGCAAATGAACGCTTGCAAGAAGAAATTTAACGGCATTCAAACACCTCGCCTTTCATATTTTCACTCTAGCTTGTAGTTGAGAGTAATAGGTGTCCTGGAGCCGCACAAGTCAAAGCCTGCTGTGATATAGTGAATGGCAGTCTCAGCCTGGACCCCGCCAGGCCCCGTCCCCAACGTGTTTCACTCTTCCCACCAGAGCTTACGCATAGGGGAGCCCCTGGTGGATGAAGTGAAACACGTTGGGGGCATAGCCTGGCAGGGGTCAAGGCTAAGACTGCCATTCGCTATCACACAGCAGGCTTTGACTTGATGTGCAGCTCCCGGGACACCTATTACTCTCTACTATAGCCAGGAACATAGACAAGCTCCCTTTCTGGCCAGCAATCACAGTGTCGGGCACAGAACTTCATTCCCATACAGCCTGAGTGGCTCACACACAAATTTTGGTTTGCAAGTTGGCATGTCAGTTACTCTTTAGCGGTACACTAAAAGAGGGATGAGCGGGGGGGGGGGTGCCGGAGGTGAGAAAGAACAGAATAAAAAAGGGGAATGAGAGAAGTAATAAAGGGAGATGCTGTAGATGGGTGAGAAGTGCTTTATTGGGGCCACTGGAGGTTAAAGGAGGTGGAATATATGGAAGATGTTGGAGACAGAGGACAGGGATAGAAAACTAGGGCAGCTCATCAGCAGGAGAGGTACAGGCACGGGTGGTAGTGGGAAAAAAACAACAGTATGGGGAGGTGTCGAAGATCAGTAAGAGGAGCTGTATAAAGTTGAGCTGGAGGTAGAAAAGAGCCAGTAAAAAGAAAAGGATCTGTGGAAGCAGAAAAGAGGAGTAGTAAAAGAGAACACTAGAAATGTGAGCCCCGCTGCTTGCCTTCCCTCAGAACACTTTGGGCAAATCTGGTGCCCTCTTTTGTTCTCTTCCGGCGGCTGAAAGGGTTAATCCTGTGTCTAGGGGGGGGGGGGGGGTCCCTTCAACCTCTCAGACCTCAGATCTGATGTATTGTATAATTTTAGATATATCTGGAATCAGTTCTCAAAGAACATAGAAATGACACTCACACCATGCTGTCCTTCGAGAACTAATTGTATTGAGTTATCACAAAGCAATTCATATAGTAATTTACACGTCACACAGAATAAGACATGCGCAGTAGATATTAAGACGGTTACAGCTGGTCAAGACAAGAAGCTTTTGTTGATTGTTCTAAGCTAGCTAAAAGAATATGAGAAAAAGATAAAGGAAAGGTGTGAGAAAAGTCCATGTAGAAGAATCTCATACTAAGACAGATAATTGTGAAGTTTAAAGGGGTGTAAAATATTGTACATATTGTAAAATGGAAGTTTGTGAATATTAAGATGGCTGACAGAAACAAGATGGATGCTTAACATAACCTTTCAGCGGCTAGGTGGTTTCTCTGGTGGATGGAAGCATCCCGTTTCCATGGGACCTTCCCTCCACTTGTGCACGTCATGGCAAGGGCTCTTCTGCCCTTTAGCCGCAGGACGAGCGCACATGCGCGCGCGTGATCCCCTTGCGCACTTTGCGAGAGACCTGACCCGGTGACCTTCTAGCCTGCTTGTGCCATGGACGCCGGGCCCCGGGACTTGTACATTTTGCCAAATTATAGGTAAGGTTGCTCTATTCCTACAGGTTGTGCTGTAGACATCTTTCTGTCTTTATTGATGGAGCTGCAGCCCTCTGACCCATTTGTAGCTATTGTTTTCTCCCCGTAGGATTTATACACTGGGGATTCAGTGTCATGTGCCTATCTGCACCTTCACTTCCAACCTCTCCCTCTGTATTGTTTGGAATTCCGCTGAGTACTGGCACCACTGTCTCAAGCCGGCTTTTACTTTCCCCCACCATCTCTTTCCTTCCCCTTCCCTTCCCACAAACCCTCCCCTCCCTCCCCCCCTTTTTTTCCATCCCCCTTCTCCCCTCGCCTCCCTTTCCTTGCCCTCTTATTTTCCTTTTTCCCTTCCCCCCTACAACAAACCCCTTCTTTCCTTTCCTTTGCTTTCCTTCCCCCCACCCCCATTTCCATTCCCTTTCCCATCCCTGTTCCTTCCAACACCCCCCTTCCTAATCCCGTCCCCCAAAAATAACCCCCCTTCCTTCTTCCCCCTTTTCCCTCCATTTCCCCTCCCCCCTCCTCTCCTCTTCCTCTTCCCCCTCCCTTTTTTCTTTTATCCCCCTTTTTCTCTCCACTCCCTTTCTCTTTTTAATTTTCCCCTCCTCCCTTTCCCTTTCCTTCCCTTCCTCCCTGTTCACTGCTTCACTCCCACACATCACTTGTCTCGCCTTCCCATTCTTTGCCCTATTCACATCCTCACCTCCCATTCACAACCCTTCACTCCCAGCCCTTCTAAAGCCCCATACACACGGTCGGACAATCCGCGGACCAGGTCCGTCGGATCATGTCCGTCGTACTTTGTCCGATGTTGGTTTTGCGTACACACGGTCGGACAAAGTTGTCGAAAAATCCGATCATTCTGAACGTGGTGACATTTGTTGCCTACGACGGGACTACGTAGAGGCTAGTAGCCAATAGCTTTGGTCTTGTAATGTGATCTGAGCATGCGTAGCACTTTGTCCGGTCGGACAACCGTACACACGATCGAATTTGGTGTGATCGGACCGGGTTGTCGGCAAATCTATCCAGCAGGAGATAAGACTTTGTCCGTCGGACAATTCGACGTACACTGTCCGATGGTGCATACACACGGTCGGATTTTTCGACAACATGGTCCGATCGGACAGAATCCATGAAAAAGTCCGACCGTGTGTATGGGGCTTTAGTGTGTAGTACAGTTTACCCATTCCAATTGCCTTACCCTTGTTTATCCAGATACTAGTCCATTAATTTTCACGTCTCCCCCTAGTCGCCGCGGGGGACCCCTTGGTGGCGCCCATTGTCCTGTATTAGTCTGGACCAAGGGTAAGCAGCACTGCTCTTCCCCCATGTATATATGGTTACTGACATTACTGTATGATATTGTATTATATCTTTCTCAAACGTATTGTTATTGATCACTTATTAATCATATTACAGGTGTTCTCCTGACGAAGCAGCATTAGACAGCAAAACTAGTTGAGATGTTATCCTATGTTATCCGTGTGATCCCACTGTGATCCTCCCCGTTTGGGGACTATTATACTGGTGATATACATGGATGTTCAACATGCTTTTTAAGCTGTACTTGATTATATGTTGTTTTTTATTGAATTTGTATTAATAAACTCTATGTATTTTTCTATGCACCTGTTTATATCATTTCAATTTACCCTAGTTTAATCTGTACAAGATAGTCAAATTGCCCCCTCCGTCCCTAGGGAGGTTTGGTTGGGGATCAAGCCCCCGATCCTTATACCTTTTTTACACTGGCATACTCAATGAATGATAAACATAGCTTCCAACTGTCCCTGATTTCGAGGGACTGTCCCTGATTTGGAGCAATGTCCCTTTGTCCCTCAATCCTCCTCATTTGTCCCTCATTTTGGTCTGATCCATATAGATGTATATAAAAATGCACTTTTTATCAATCAAAAAGGGTTTTCCAGCGCTAAACCTTTCATCTGATATCTTATTTGCTGCATTTGTAAATTCCAAAAGCCATTATAAAGGAATGTAACGCCGAGCGCTCCGGGTGCCCCATCCATCCGGGTGCCCCATCCATCCCGGAGTGCTCACGGCGTTCTCTGTCCTGCAGCGCCTCGGTCAGCTCCCCTGACCGCAGGCACTGCCCTCTCTCCGGGACGCGATCCACGGCCGCCCAGGGATCGCGTCCCGCTCCCCTCACCTTGTCCCCGCCGGCTCCTTCCGGTGCGCGCGCGCCCCCGCTCCTCAGGCGCGCGCGAGCGACACTGTATGCATTTAAAGGGCCAGTGCACAATTAATTGGTGCCTGGTCCAAATTACCGTTCCCCAGAACCTACTTAAACCCACTTCCCCTTCCTGTCCTGGCCGGATCTTGTGTTGCCTTAGTGCCCAGTGAAAGCGTTTCGTGTTTTGCTCCTACTAGTGTATCCAGACCCCTGCCGTTGCCCCCGACTACGAACCATAGCCACCTGCCTTGACCTTTGCTACGTTTGACCTCGCCTCTGCTTAATCCTTGTGTACCGCGCCTGTCTCAGCTGTCAGTGGGGTCGAGTTGCTATTGGAAGACACGACCTGGTTGCTACCGCCGCTACAAGTCCATCCCGCCTTGCGGCGGGCTCTGGTGAAAACCAGTAGCAACATTAGAACCGGTCCTCCAATACAACCCGTGCTATCGCCTCTATGGCAGAAGGGATCCACCTCCTGTTGCCCGCCATACCCGGAACGTGACAGTAGATCCGGCCATGGATCCTGCTGAGGTTCCGCTGCCAAGCCTCTCGGATCTGACCACGGTGGTCGCTCAACAGGGACAGCAATTGGCGCAGTTGACTGCTATGCTACAGCAGCTTCTGCCATCTCCACCGCCAGCTCCGGCATCTCCTCCACTGTGACTTGCTGCTGCTAGAATCCGCCTGTCCCTTCCTGACAAATTCAATGGGGACCCCAAGCTGTGCCGAGGGTTCCTATCCCAGTGTTCCCTCCATCTGGAGATGTTGTCGGACCAGTTCCCCACAGAACGGTCAAAGGTGGCGTTCGTGGTTAGCCTGCTATCTGATAAGGCCCTAGCCTGGGCTACACCACTTTGGGACCGTGGCGATCCTGCCACAGCTTCAGTTCCAGCCTTCTTTTCTGAAGTTCGCAGTGTCTTCGAGGAGCCAGCCCGGGCCTCTTCTGCCGAGACGGCTCTCCTGAACCTTGTCCAGGGGAATTCTTCAGTGGGCGATTATGCCATTCAGTTCCGCACCCTGGCATCCGAACTTTCTTGGAACAATGAGGCCCTCTGCGCGACCTTCAAAAAAGGCCTATCCAGTCACGTCAAAGATGTGCTGGCCGCACGAGAGATTCCTGCTACCCTGTCTGAACTCATCCAGCTGGCCACCCGCATTGACATGCGTTATACCAAAAGACGCCTAGAGCTACGCCAAGAAAAGGACTTTGTTCGCGTCAGGCGGTTTCCTCGCCTGGCACCTCTCTTCCAGAATCCTCTGCAGCCCGTTCCTGTACCTCCCGTTGAGGAGGCTATGCAAGTGGATAGGTCACGCCTGACCACACAAGAGAGGACTCGCCGCCGAGACCATAATCTGTGCCTGTATTGCGCCAGTCCTGACCATTTTTTAAAGGATTGCTTTATCCGCCCTCAGCGTCAGGGAAACGCTTGCACCTAGCTAACGTGGGAGAGGCATTGCTAGGTGTGGATTCTTCCTCTCCACGTCTGACTGTTCCAGTGAGGATTTCTTTACCCAAGAAGTCCTCTTTCTCCGCTGTGGCCTTTCTGGATTCTGGTTCTGCAGGAAACTTCATTGAAGCCTCACTCATCAACAAATTTAATATTCCAGTCATCCGTCTGGTCAAGCCATTTTTTATCACCTCTGTAAATGGTCAAAATTTGAACTGTATCGTGCGTTATCGCACCGAACTTCTCCTCATGAAAATTGGAGTTCTCCATCATGAAAAGATTGACTTTTTTGTGTTACCCAACTGTACCTCTGAGATCCTTTTGGGCCTACCCTGGCTCCAGCTACACTCTCCTACTCTCGACTGGGCCTCGGGGGACATTAAAAGTTGGGGTCCTTCCTGCCACAGGCATTGCCTCAAAGCGGTGCCCACTAAACGAGTTTCCATCGCTACCTCTCTGCCTAGTCTCCCCAAGCCTTACCAGGACTTCGCTGATGTGTTTTGCAAAAAACAAGCTGAGGTCTTGCCGCCACATAGACCCTTTGATTGCCCTATTGATCTTCTTCCTGGGACCACTCCGTCCCGTGGCAGGATCTACCCTCTCTCCATCCCGGAGACGCAAGCTATGTCAGAGTACATCCAGGAGAACCTCAAGAGAGGTTTCATCCGCAAGTCTTCTTCCCCTGCTGGAGCAGGATTCTTCTTTGTTGCCAAAAAGGACGGGTCCTTACGTCCCTGCATTGACTATCGTAGTCTTAATAAGATCACTGTAAAGAATCGCTACCCTCTGCCTCTTATCTCAGAACTTTTTGACCGTTTGCGCGGAGCAAGCATTTTCACCAAACTGGACCTCCGGGGCGCATATAATCTCATCCGTATCCGTAAAGGCGATGAATGGAAAACCGCCTTTAACACCCGTGACGGACACTTTGAATACCTTGTCATGCCTTTTGGCTTATGCAATGCTCCTGCGGTCTTCCAAGACTTCGTAAATTAGATTTTCAGAGATTTGCTGTACTCCTGTGTTGTTGTCTATCTGGATGATATCCTGATTTTCTCCTCTAGCTTAGAGGAGCACCGTCTTCATGTCCGTCAAGTCCTCCAACGGCTCCGTGATAACCACCTTTACGCCAAACTAGAGAAATGTCTCTTTGAACGCTGCAGTCTTCCCTTCCTGGGCTACTTAGTCTCTGGACAAGGTCTCCAAATGGACCCTGAGAAACTTTCTGCCGTCCTGAACTGGCCACGTCCTACCGGGTTACGGGCCATCCAGCGTTTCCTCGGATTCGCCAACTATTATAGCCAGTTCATTGCTCACTTCTCCACCATTGTCGCGCCTATTGTGGCACTAACCAAAAAAGATGCGAATCCGAGGTCCTGGCCTCCTCAAGCTGATGAGGCATTTAACCACCTCAAGTCCATCTTTGCCTCTGCACCCGTTTTATCCAGGCCTGATCCTCTCAAACCATTTTGTCTGGAAGTCGATGCCTCCTCTGTGGGAGCTGGAGCCGTGCTTCTCCAGAAAGACTCCAAGGGCAAGAACATCACCTGTGGTTTCTTTTCTAAGACTTTTTCTCCCCCTGAAAAGAACTACTCCATCGGAGACCGTGAATTACTGGCCATTAAGCTAGCACTTGAGGAATGGAGACATCTCCTTGAGGGATCCGTTCACCTCATCACGATCTTCACGGATCACAAAAATCTCTCTTATCTCCAGTCCGCCCAGCGATTAAACCCACGCCAAGCTAGGTGGTCGCTGTTTTTTGCCCGCTTCAACTTCGAGATCCATTTCCGTCCTGCGGACAAGAATGTCAGGGCTGACGCCCTATCACGTTCCACCGATACTTCTGAGTCCGAGTCTCCTGTACAACACATTGTACCTCCTGAGTGTCTGATCTCTTCTGCTCCTGCCTCCTTGCTGCAAGTTCCTCCTGGGAAAACCTTGGTCCCTCCACGTCTTCGTCTTCAGATCCTCAAATGGGGTCACTCCTCTCATCTCGCTGGTCATCCTGGAGTCAAGAAATCCTTCCAACTGATTTCCAGGTATTACTGGTGGCCCTCCTTAAAAAAGGATGTGACGGACTTCGTACAGGCCTGTACTATATGTGCTCGAGACAAGACCCCTCACCAAAAGCCTGCTGGTCTTCTTCACCCTCTGCCTGTGCCTGAACAACCTTGGGTCCACATAGCTATGGACTTCATCACGGACCTTCCTCCTTCCCACGGCCACACTACCATATGGGTGGTCGTGGATCGTTTCTCCAAAATGGCACATTTTGTCCCGCTTCCAGGTCTCCCTTCTGCACCTATACTTGCAAAACATTTCTTCCTCCAGATTTTTCGTCTTCATGGACGTCCATCTCATATCGTCTCGGATAGAGGCGTCCAGTTTGTATCTACGTTTTGGAGAGCTCTCTGCAGTCAATTGAAAGTCAAACTGGACTTCTCCTCTGCCTATCATCCACAGTCCAATGGACAAGTAGAGAGTCAACCAAATCCTTGGGGCCTACCTGCGACACTTTGTCTCTGCTCGTCAAGACGACTGGGCTGACCTCCTGCCCTGGGCCGAATTTTCTTACAACCTGAAAGAATCTGAGTCCTCCTCTAAATCACCCTTCTTTGTGGTTTACGGCCGTCATCCTCTTCCCCCCCTACCCATCCCCACTTCTTCCGGAGTCCCCGCGGTAGACGAAGTCACCCAAGAGCTGTCGTCCATCTGGAAAGAGACCCAAAAGTCGCTTGCCCTGGCCTCTTCTCGCATGAAGAAACATGCTGACAGTAAGAGAAGACCTCCTCCTGTATTCTCCCCTGGTGATAGGGTGTGGCTCTCCTCCAGGTACATCAGGTTCCGCATCCCCAGTTACAAGTTGGGCCCCCGTTACCTCGGCCCATTCAAGATCAAGGCTCGGATCAATTCCGTGTCCTACAAACTGCACCTTCCTCCTTCCCTCCGCATCCCCAACTCTTTCCATGTTTCCCTCCTCAAACCCTTTGTTCTTAATCACTTTTCCCCCAAGGTCACCGCTCCTGCTCCGGTCACCGGCTTCTCCGACATCTTCTCCGTTAAAGAGATCCTCGCCTCTAGAACCGTCCGAGGTAAACGCTTCTATCTTGTTGACTGGGAGAATTGTGGTCCTGAGGAGAGGTCCTGGGAACCTGAGGGTAACATCATTGACAAGGATCTCATCCTCAGGTTCCTGGGTTCCAGGAGGAGGGGGAGGCCCAAGAAGAGGGGGAGACCCAAGGGGGGGGGGGTACTGTAACGCCGAGCGCTCCGGGTGCCCCATCCATCCCGGAGCGCTCACGGCGTTCTATGTCCTGCAACGCCTCGGTCAGCTCCCCTGACCGCAGGCGCTGCCCTCTCTCAGGGACGCGATCCACGGCCGCCCAGGGAACGCGTCCCACTCCCCTCACCTTGTCCCCGCCGGCTCCTTCCGGTGCGCGCGCGCCCCCCCCGCTCCCCAGGCGCGCGCGCGCGCGACACTGCCTTCATTTAAAGGGCCAGTGCACAATTAATTGGTGCCTGGTCCAAATTACCGTTCCCCAGAACCCTACTTAAACCCACTTCCCCTTCCTGTCCTGGCCGGATCTTGTGTTGCCTTTAGTGCCCAGTGAAAGCGTTTCGTGTTTTGCTCCTACTAGTGTATCCAGACCCCTGCCGTTGCCTCCGACTACGAACCATAGCCACCTGCCTTGACCTTTTGCTACGTTTGACCTCGCCTCTGCTTTATCCTTGTTTACCGCGCCTGTCTCAGCTGTCAGTGGGGTCGAGTTGCTATTGGAAGACACGACCTGGTTGCTACCGCCGCTACAAGTCCATCCCGCCTTGCGGCGGGCTCTGGTGAAAACCAGTAGCAACATTAGAACCGGTCCTCCAATACAACCAGTAGCAACATTAGAACCGGTCCTCCAATACAACCCGTGCTATCGCCTCATTGGCATAGGGGATCCACCTCCTGTTCCCCGCCATACCCGGAACGTGACAAAATAAAGGGGAATGCCTATGCAAAAACGGCGTGGGGGTCCCCCCCCACAATCCATCTCAGACCCTTATCCGAGCACGCAGCCTAACTGGTCAGGAAAGGGGGTGGGGACGACCGAGCGCCCCCCCCCCTCCTGAGCCGTACCAGGCCGCGTGCCCTCAACATGGGGGGTGCCCTGGGGAAAGGGGGGCCCTGCGCCCCCCCCCCACACCCCGAAGCACCTTGTCCCCATGTTGATGAGCACAAGGGCCTCTTCCCGACAACTCTGGCCGTTGGTTGTCGAGGTCTGCGGGCGGGGGGGCTTATTGGAATCCGGGAGCCCCCTTTAATAAGGGGGCCCCCAGATCCCGGCCCCCCACCCTATGTGAATGAGTATGGGGTACGATGTACCCCTACCTATTCACCTAAGGAAAAAAGTGTAAATAAAAAAAACGACACAATTTTTTAAAATATTTTATTGCACAGCTCCGGGGGTCTTCTTCCGTCTTGGGGGGTCTTCTCGCCAGACTCCTCTGCTATCTTCTGCTCTTTTACCTAGTTCTTTCACTAGCGGAGGAGCCGGCTTTCTTCTTCGTCGCTGCCGTCGTCTGGGGGTCTTGTTCCGACTTCGGGGGTCTGCGGGGGTCTCTTCTGTTCTTGCCGGTGGCCTTCTGTTGCCGTCGTCGCTGCTGTCGCCGCCGCCGCCGCCACCTTCTGCTTTCTATTCTTCTTTCTTTATCCGAAGTTGACACAACGCTCTCTCTGGCCGTAATGGCAGAGACACGCTGTGATGTGACTTATATAGGGACAAAGGGCGGGTCACATGCTCATGTCACATCGTGACCCCGCCCCCATATGATGTCACAACACACACAAGTGATTAGTGATTGAGGAAATTGGATTGGATCAATTGCAATTGTTGGGGTGGGAGGGACACATTCAGGATTTCTGATTTTAAATAGTTGACCTTAAAATTACTTAGATAACTAAAATGCTTGCATTCTCTAACTATAGAGGATATGGAAATATGAGGATTATGGGCATATAACAACAGTTTGTTTGTACCGTATTTATCGACGTATAACACGCACTTTTTTCCCCTTAAAATCAGGGGGAAATCGTGGGTGCGTGTTATACGCCGATCCCCACCGATCTCCGCTGATTGTGAGCGGAGCGGAGCGATCTCCGCTGAGATACACATAGCCAAGTGTACTCGGCTCTTCTCGGCTCCGCTCACAGTCACGCCCAGTCCCGCCATTGGACCTGTGTTATGTCCATCATAGGGCGGGACTGGGCGTGACTGTGAGCGGAGCCGAGAAGAGCCGAGTACACTCGGTTATGTGTATCTCGGCTCCACACGGTCCATGCGATCTCAGCGGCATTCGTTCCGCTCCGCCCAGTCTTGGCGCCAATTTTTAATTCACTGTGGGCAAGGCTGCAATGGACACTGGGGGGCAAGGCCGCACTGGGGCAAGGCTGCAATGGACACTGGGGGCAAGGCTGCAATGGACACTGGGGGCAAGGCTGCACTGGGGCAAGGCTGCACTGGGGCAAGGCTGCACTGACAAGGCTGCACTGACAAGGCTGCACTGGACAAGGCTGCACTGACAAGGCTGCAATGGACACTGGGGCAAGGCTGCAATGGACACTGGGGCAAGGCTGCAATGGACACTGGGGCAAGGCTGCACTGGGGCAAGGCTGCACTGATAAGGCTGCACTGGGGCAAGGCTGAACTGACCAGGCTGCACTGACAAGGCTGCAATGGACACTGGGGCAAGGCTGCACTGGGGCAAGGCTGCACTGACAAGGCTGCAATGGACACTGGGGGCAAGGCTGCACTGACAAGGCTGCAAATGACGCTGATAAGGCTGCATTGAAGTGCTTAGGTGTATCTCGGCTACACCCGGTCCCTGCGACACAGGGGCAAGGCTGCAATGGACACTGGCGCAAGGCTGCACTGGGGGCAAGGCTGCACTGGGGGCAGGGCAAGGCTGCACTGACAAGGCTGCAATGCAAGGCTGCACTGGGGACAAGGCTGCACTGACAAGGCTGCAATGGACACTGGGGGCAAGGCTGCACTGGGGCAAGGCTGCAATGGACACTGGGGGCAAGGCTGCACTGGGGCAAGGCTGCAATGGACACTGGGGGCAAGGCTGCACTGGGACAAGGCTGGACTGACAAGGCTGCACTGGGGCAAGGCTGCACTGACAAGGCTGCACTGGGGCAAGGCTGCACTGACAAGGCTGCACTGACAAGGCTGCAATGGACACCGGGGCAAGGCTGCACTGATAAGGCTGCACTGGGGCAAGGCTGCACTGGGGCAAGGCTGCACTGACCAGGCTGCACTGGGGCAAGGCTGCACTGACCAGGCTGCACTGACAAGGCTGCAATGGACACTGGGGCAAGGCTGCAATGGACACTGGGGCAAGGCTGCAATGGACACTGGGGCAAGGCTGCACTGGGGCAAGGCTGCACTGGGGCAATGCTGCACTGGGGCAAGGCTGAACTGACAAGGCTGCAATGGACACTGGGGCAAGGCTGCACTGACAAGGCTGCAATGGACACTGGGGGCAAGGCTGCACTGACAAGGCTGCAAATGGACACTGATAAGGCTGCATTGATGGGCTTAGGTGTATCTTGGCTACACCCGGTCCCTGCGATCTCAGCGGCATTCGTTTCGCTCCGCCCAGTCTTGGCGCCAATTTTAAATTCACGGGGGGCAAGGCTGCACTGACAAGGCTGCAATGGACACTGGGGACAAGGCTGCACTGACAAGGCTGCAATGGACACCGGGGGCAAGGCTGCAATGGACACTGGGGGCAAGGCTGCACTGGGGCAAGGCTGCACTGACAAGGCTGCACTGGACAAGGCTGCACTGACAAGGCTGCAATGGACACTGGGGCAAGGCTGCACTGGGGCAAGGCTGCACTGATAAGGCTGCACTGGGGCAAGGCTGCACTGGGGCAAGGCTGCACTGGACCAGGCTGCACTGACAAGGCTGCAATGGACACTGGGGCAAGGCTGCACTGACAAGGCTGCACTGACAAGGCTGCAATGGACACTGGGGGCAAGGCTGCACTGACAAGGCTGCAAATGACACTGATAAGGCTGCATTGATGGGCATTTAAATGTAAGTTTTTTTTCCTTAAACCAGGGGTGTCCAAACTTTTTTTAAAGAGGGCCAGATTTGATGAAGTGAACATGCGTGAGGGCCGACCATTTTGCCTGACACTCTTTTGAACCAATAAAATTCGGTCTAAGTGTGTTCGTTCGAGCACTAATACACTACCCAACAAGAATTCTCTTGCCTTTGCCGCGCTCCCGACACAAAGAAGAAAGCTCTGCTCTTTAGGTGTACTGCAAATTCTTAATGGTACCCCACACATTGGAAAAGGTGGGGGGCTTTTGGTGCAGTGCAATTAAAAAAAAAAAAAAAGTTGGGGAATTCTCTCTCTGCATTTTTGTGGGTAGGGAAGCCCATTGAAATTAATGGGCTGCTCTACACACAGCATGCAGTCACACAGATGTGAACCAAGGGCTTGTTCACATGTCAGGTTGGAGGGGCAGTAAAACCACATGGTTAAGCTGTTTTACCACCCCCAACTTCTCCCCCTTTAGCTGCAGAGGGAGCAGATGGGGGTGCACACATGCTGTGGCTGCAGCTGGAGGTATACCCAGGGTGAATGGGCCTGCACTGCAACTACCCCGCAACTGTGTGCATTGCACAGTTGCGGTATAGTGATGCTGGATTTTACGGTCTTAAAACAGGTGGTGAGGAGGCAACATAATGCCTCTTTACCGCCTGACAAATGCCTCTGAAAAGCGATCTGTGCATGGATTGCTTTTCAGAGGAGCAGCAGTCCTGGCTGATATCACAAACAAGCCCTACAAAAGCAGTTCTGATGGCACAGGAATGGGGGGGAGGGCGGATTAAAAGACACATGCACACATACATACACACAGACACATGCAAACACACATACAGACAAATGCATACGCATACATACAGACACATGCATACAGACACATGCACACACATACATACAGACACATGCATACATACAGACATACATACAAACACACATACATGAATAAAGCCATTTAAAAACAAATCTAGCTTCTATCACAGTACTGCACCTTTCCAGCTTTCTCATTCAGCCGGGTACTGCACTGTAGGGGGAAGCAGAGAGCACAGCACACTCCCCTGCACTTTACTTTCACTTTTGAGCCTGACGGAGCTTCTCACAGTGCCGATGTTTGGCAGGGGATGGGGCTCATCTGACAGCCCTGATCTCGCAGCACACTGGTTGTGAGAGGCTGGTTTAGATAACCAGGCGGGCCGTTCAAAACCGAACCGCGGGCCGCGATTGGCCCGCGTGCCGGACTTTGGACATGCCTGCCTTAAACTTTCCTCCTAAAAGTTTTTGGATGGGATGCGTGTTATACGCCGGCAAATATGGTAAATACTGACAATTTCACCTGTGTAGGACATATTTACAGGCCTGCAATGTCAGGGTTGTGACACATGCTTGTGGTAGATGTTCCATAGTTAGTACAAAAGTGCACCATACACTAACAATTATGAATAAATATTTGCCAAACCCCAAACCCCGCTTAATTTCCAATCTATCAAATCGTCTTTACATTTTTGCTGTGTTTTTAACTACCCTGTTCCTGGATATCCCTTATACTTCCCTGGTAATAAAAACCCAAACAGTTATTGCCAAATTCTAGCTGGGTATTACCTAACATTTATGATATAACTGCTCAGATTTAGATGGGTATTTCCAATTTTTTGAAATTCTTCCTCATTTTAACATGCAAGCCAGTACTACCAACTATACATACTAATATTTAAATGATTCAACTGCTACTGAAGTTACAAAGATACAAGAGACGGAGAGGAGTGGAACTATATTCAACAATCTCATCTAATCTTTTTTTCTTTTTAAGCTTTAACTGCTTCGCTAAAGCCATATGCCTGGTAAAGTGGTAAACTGTTTTATAAATAGCACTGGATAAAGCACTGTCCGGCAACCTTTGATCCTGCTAATGTCTGTGAAGCAAACCATTCTACAATGTAAGACAGCTCTGATCACAGACACTGTGTACAGAGCCAATCTAAGTTGCTCTGCGCCTTAGGATTGCTGTGAATCAGAGCAATCGCATGATGTAAATATTCTGTTTTCATCAGTGAGTCCTCCCCTTCATCTTCAGAGGAAGGGGAAGAAACAGGAACACAGTACAATCGCCACAGCAGCTGCAAGCAATGTTCACTCCCTTCCTCTTCCGCATTACCGATCTCCCTAGTGTCCCTCTCTATATGACCTGTATATTAATCCTTCACCTCCTCTTATGCTGCACATCTGCACATCAACCCCTTTATTCCCATCCTTTCACTGTATGTAGCCTGTACATTAACTCCTTCAATCCATCTCCCAGAAAGCAAGAATACCCTGCCACAAATTTGTGGCAGTGTTGAATTGTAAGTCTGTTAAAGTGGGATTCCACCCTGCTTTTCGGAACCCTCCCCCCCTCCGATGTCACATTTGGCACCTTTCAGGGGGAGGGGGGTGCAGATACCTGTCTAAGACAGGTATCTGCACCCACTTCCGGGCATAAACTCCCACGGGAGTTTACGACACTTCCTGTCCCGGCGCGCGGTCTGCCGGGACACACGCGTGTCCCGGCAGACAGCGCTGACGATTCTCATTGCACTGCGCAACTCACGCATGCGCAGTAGGGAACCAGGAAGTGAAGCCGCAACAGGCGACACTTCCTGATTCCCTCACCGAGAATGGCGCCGGCAGCAGCAGAGAGCCGAGCGATTGATCGGCCTCTGCTGCCGACATCGCTGGAACCTGTGACAGGTGAGTGTCCATTTTTTAAAAGTCAGCAGCTGCAGTATTTGTAGCTGCTGGCTTTTAAAATTTTTATTTCAGGTACAGTCCCGCTTTAACTTGCTGCGTATTTTCACTGGCAAGTTGTACACTTGAAGCACAAGTCCTAGTTGACACTTTTCCAATTTGTAGCAAGTTTGCATGGCAAGTCTCTAGCAAGAGCAAAGTTGCAGTGGTGAGCTCTGCAAGTCTATAGCCTGAAAATTCAGTCACAGTGACCCCTGTGGTGGGATGATAATTGCACAACATAACTGAACCAGAACTTGCAGCAGACTTGCAGAATGTTTGCAAAGAAAGTTGATCTGGAGCCATGCAATGCAGACTTGCTGCAATTGTGCAACAAACTTGGGAAGCCTGGCAAGTCTACCAATAGCTTAGCATGTCATTTTCAAATTTTCAGCACAATTGCTTGCTATCTGGGCTGTGTTTGACCTGTATCTAGTGCACTATTACCAAGCTCCATGTTTTCACCCCTTCAAAACCAGCATGTTTCTTTATTTCCAAAAATTAAGGAAAAAAAAAAAACAAGATTACCTTGGGGTGTCTGCATTCCAAAAAGGGGGAATTTTAGGGGTGTTTATTCTGTTCCAGCATTTTTATTTTAAACACAAAGTAAGGGAAATGCTTTTTTTCAACATGTTTTGGTTTCTTTTTTCAATCTTGGTATTGCGATGCATGACTTTTTGTGTGTGTTTTTTCTTTTTTTTTTTGTTTCTTTTTTTTAAGCTTTTTTTTTTGCTTGGATATAGATCTATGTTTGTCCCAAGCATGTTTGAAACCACTGACCGTTGACTGACTCACTACGTCTGCTGGTCTATTCCAAGCATCAGCTTCTCTTTCGGTAAAATAATACTAAGAATAGGTTTAAACTTTCCTCCTGCTAGTTTGAGGTCCTGTCCCTGTGTTCTTGATCTTGGCTTCATATTGAAAATGCTGCCCTCCTGAATCTTTTTCACTCCCTTGGTGTATTTAAAGGTTTCTATCATGTCTACCCTTCCCTTCTTTTCTTTAGACTTTACACATTTGGTTTCTGAAGTCTCTCCTGATATGTTTTAGGCCCCATGCACACGAGACGCAGATGGAAATTCTGCTGAACGCATGTTTTAAAAAGCAGAAACCTGTGTTTAAAAACGCGCGTTTTGCTGTGTTTTCATGTTTTTTTTCTTTTTTTTTCCACATCAGCAATATTCAAGAGATTAATATTCAACTTGATGTTCATTTACATCTCTCGTTATATATTCTACACAAACATCATTGTGGAGTTTTTTTTTTTCTTTTCTTTTTTTTCTTTTTCCACATCAGTTGCGTACTGCTTTTACTTCGTGTATTTACATCATTGTGGATATTTGTTGCGCACTGCTTTTACTTCGTGAAACCTATCGTGTTCTTTTTATTCTTTCCTCCTTCTTTGTTATATTCCCTTTTAAATATTTATTTATTTGTGATATGTGGAATTTTCTTTTTCTTTTTCCCCTTTTCTCCCTCCCTCCCTATTTTCTGATACCTCTCGTCTTTTTTTTTTTTTTTGCTCGGAACCATTTTTCTGTTTTCTTCCGTTTTATGTAACCGTTTCGACATATTCCCATGTTTGTTTAAATGTCTGCCATCTTTTCCACTTTTGCAAATCGTCTTCTTCTCTTTCTCCATTGTACATTAGCTTTTCGCATTGGTGTATTTCTTCCACTCTTAGAGCCCATTCACTTTTAGATGGTGCCTCTTCTTGTTGCCATTTTCTTGGTATTAGACCCTTGGCTGCATTTAACATCTGGGGAATCAATGTATTTATATACTGTTTTATTGGGTCGTCTGTCCCATGGAATAAGCATATCCATGGTTCTTCTTTTATGGTTACATCCGTGATTATTTTTATGAGGCTTAAGATCTCTCTCCAAATTTTTTTTATTTTTGGGCATTCCCACCAAATGTGGGCCATATTGCCCAGCTTATTACAACCTCTCCAGCAGTTCTGAGATTTATCTAGATGAAATTTGTTAAGTTTGTCCGGTGTCATATACCATCTGGAGAGGCATTTATAATTCATCTCCGCCGTCAGAGTGTCAGTAGCTGATATGTGGGTTAGTTTCAATATTTTTTTAACTTTGTGCTTATAATCATGTGTGCCCAACTCCATGCCCCATTTTAAAAAAAAAGGCGGTATCTCCAGTTTCTCTTCTGAAAGGATAGCTCCGTACAGCCGGGATATTGTTTTCTTTTTATCCCCTCCTATAATCACTACAGATTTTTTCCAATGCTGTATAGTTTTCTTTTGTTCTTAATGGTTGGGGGAGGCTCCTTACGAAATGAGCCAACTGTAAGTATCGCCACTCATTTATCCTTATTTGTGTTGAATTGTGTTGTAGTTCTACCAGTGTTTTTATTCTTCCTTTGTCTATTATATCTTTTAACTGTGTGTTTTCCCCTAACCATTGCCCCCCTACGTGCCTTTCACCTGGTGGGAAATACTCGTTATCGCTTAATGTCATTAACAGTGAATTATACTTCCACTTATATTGTTTGTGTAATAAATCCCATATTTTTAGTACGTTTTTAGTTATTTTTTGTGTATTTGTGCCTAAACCTCTTAAGTGTGGGGGAATCCAAATTACCTTTTTTAAATTTTTTTCACTTATGATACTCTCCATTTTAAACCCAGTGTTTATCTTCTGTTTCCCGTGCCCACTCTATTGCCCGTGACACTGTGACCGCGTAATAGTATTTTTTTAGGTCTGGTATCCCCGTTCCTCCTTGATCTTTGTTCTGCCTCAGAATATTACGGGAGATCCTGGGTTTTTTGTTTTTCCAGATGAACCTGCTTATTATCGAAGTTAAGGTTTGAAAATAATAATCTGGAAGAGGGATTGGTAAAATTGAAAATGTATATGTGATTTTGGGTAGGAGCACCATTTTAACTGTGTTCATTCGGCCGAACCATGATAGGGGTCTTAAGGATAGTTTTTTGGTCTCGTTTTTGATTTCATCTATGAGTGGAATGTAATTCTCGCTGAATAATTTTTTTAGTGAGTTTGCCAGCTTAATCCCCAAGTAATTTAGACCTTTCTTCTTCCAAGGGAATGGATATTCTTTTTCTAGGTCGTAGGTCTCATTTGGTTCCATATTTATGTTCAGGATTTCCGATTTCTTTAAATTTATTTTAAAGTTTGATATTATGCCATATTGTTTTAACGTTTCAATCAGTCGTGGCATTGTATAGTTTGGTTCAGAAACATAGAACAAGAGATCGTCGGCAAAAGCTGCGACTTTATGCTCGACTTCACCTATTTTTATTCCTCTGATGTCCTCATTTGCTCTGATTGTTGCTAGTAGTGGTTCCAGCGAGAGCACAAAAAGGAGTGGGGACAGGGGGCACCCCTGTCTCGTCCCATTTCTCATTGTGAAAGGAGTTGAGTGATCGCCGTTAATTTTGATTGTTGCCGTCGGTGCTTCATATAATACCTTAATTCTTTGTATCATCCTGTTCCCTAGGCCCATATACTTAAGTGTTTCTATCATGAGCCCCCAGTCTACTCTGTCAAATGCCTTTTCTGCATCGATTGACAGAAATAGACCTGGGGGCCCATGAGCCTTTATTTTTTGCAACAGGATAAGTGATCTTACTCCATTATCGCGCCCCTCTCTCCCTGAAACAAAACCTACCTGATCTTTATGGACCAGTTCCCTCATTTTATCTCTTAATCTATTAGCCAGAACTTTTGCATAGAGTTTTGTGTCGCAATTCAGGAGTGAGATTGGTCTATAGCTTGGACATAGAGTTTCATCTTTATCTTCTTTTAGAATTACTGTTATTTGTGCTCTCTGTGCGTCTGAACTTAACCCATACTCTATACCAAGTCCGTTCATATAATTGCAAAGCCGAGGTGTCAAAATTTTCTCAAATTTCTTCAGGTATTTTATTGGAAATCCATTCGGGCCTGGGCTTTTTCCTATTGCTGTTTCTAGAATAGCTTTTTTTACTTCCTGCTCTGTAATTGGGCTTTCCATGTCTTCGCTATCATTTGGGTTTAATTGGGATATTCCTGACTTGTCTAGGAACAATTTGATCTTTGTTGTATTTTCTCTTCCTATTTTGCCTTTCTTAACATCATAAAGTGTGCTATAATAGTCTCGGAAAACTTCTGCTATCTCTTTTGTTTTATAAATTAATTCTCCCTGTTTATTTCGGATTTTTTCGATATAGTTTCTTGACTTTTCCTTCCTTAGGATTTTTGCTAGAGGTTTCCCAATTTTATTGCCACTCAGGTATTTTTCTTTCGTGAGTCTATTAAAAACTATTTTTGTATCCTGTGTTAATAAGTCTTTTAGTTCTTCCCTTTTAGATTAGTTGATGATATGTTTCTTGATGTCTCCCTTCAGGTCTTTTATGCAGCTGTTCGAGTTCATATATTTCTGTTGTTAACCTTCTGATTCCCTTTTCTCTCGCCTTTCTTTTCCCGGCCCCCATGGATATAAATATACCTCCAATAAATGCTTTATGCGATTCCCATAGTGTAGAATTTGAGATATCCTGTGTGTCGTTAATTTCAAAGAAATGTGTCAATTCGTCGCTTATTTTTTCAATATCTTGTTTTTCACTTAGAAGCGTCTCATTTAGTCATTTAGTAGCCAGTTAAAGATTGGTCTCTGTGGTTTCATCTCTTCGATAGTAATCATTACTGGAGAGTGATCTGAGAGAGTAGCGATCCCTATTTCGGCTTCTGTCACTTTAGTCAGTGTATTATGGTCAATTAAAAAATAATCAATGCGTGTGTACGTCCCGTGTACAGGGGAGAAGAAAGTGTAATCTCGTACTTTTGGATGTAAGGCTCTCCACGTATCCACCAATTGGTTTTGATGCATTTTTTGCTTTAGTTTTTTGAGAGACGCCTGTCCCGTCCCTTGTACACGGGACGTACTATCCTCCTGTGGGCTCAAACATAGATTGAAGTCTCCTGCCATTATTACTATTCCTCTCCTAAACTGTGCTAAGGTCCCTATCATTGCTTTTACAAACTCTGCTGATTTTTTGTTGGGGGCATATATATTACCCAAAGTACATTCTGTTTCCCCTAAATATCCTCTTAAAAAGAGGAATCTCCCCTCTGGATCCATAAGCCTATCCTCTACTTTAAATCTGATTTCTCTTGAAAACCCGATTGCAACTCCTTTTGCTTTATTAGTCGCCGAGTCGGCATAAATCCAGGTAGGGTGTTCTTTTGAGTATAGTTTTACATTGCTTCCCAAATGGAGGTGTGTCTCTTGGAGAAAGATTATGTCTGCATGATGATATTTAAGCTCCTTTAAGATCTTATGTCTTTTGGCAGGTGTATTCAGTCCTCGGACGTTATATGTCAGAAACTTAATCTTGCGTTAAAGTTTTTCCTTTTTTTCCTTTTCTTATCGTATAGTACGAGAGGTATTGTGCCCTTACCCATCTATCCCTATATCTCTTCCACCCCCTCCCCACCCCCCCCCCCCCCCCCCCCTCCTCCCTCCCTCTGGTCAATACTGACCTCTAGACCTTGGGTTGAAACAAACCTCATCTCCGCCCAGGCCTTCCTATCTCGAGGTGTGACTCTGAACTCACCCTGCCCTCCGCGCCCCTCCCACGGGCTATTCCCAGGAGGAGAGTGGAGTGCTCTGGCTAACCGAGTTCTCCTCCCCCTATACCCCAGGTCCCCCCCCTTTACCCCTCTCCCTCCCTCAAAAGAAAAAAAAAAAAAAAAAAAGTCCAAGATAGAAACTGATAGAAAGGGGGTCTGACATTTAAAGAGGCTATATTAGCCAAGCCCTTCCCTTTGTGACCATTCTGGGATTTCAATCTCTTGTAAGTCCAATTTCTTGCAAAATTCTGGCAACTCCTCTGGGAATCTGAGTTTCGCCGATTTACCCTCTCTGTAGCCTATTAGACCCGTCGGGAAACCCCAGATGTATTTAACATCTACTGCTCTCATTTGGTTTAATAATGGTCTAAGTAAACGTCTCCTGGCCAGTGTCTCCGGCGCCAGGTCTAAGTAAATTTGTAAGTCTGTCCCATTAGATTTCAAAGGGGGTTTTCCTCTGAGGTTTCTCCATATTGCCGTCTTGTCTTCATAGTTCTGAAATTTTACCAGAATGTCTCTAGGGCTTTCTGTTGGAATATGTTGGGGTTTCCTTACTCTGTATACCCTTTCTATTTTCAGCTCTTTTTCGGGACCCTTATTCCATACTGGGGAAAAAGTCTCCTTTATAGATTTCATGAGATCTTCGCCATTTACTTCTGCGAATGCGCGTATCTTCAAGTTTTGCCTTCTGTTTTGATTTTCGTATTCCTCCAATCTGTGATTCAGTCTTCTTTGATTCAACTTTGTCTCTCTGAGTTGTTCTTGTATCCTAATCATCTCCTGAGTGTGATTATCTGTTTTATTCTCGATTTCCTCAATACGGTTTAGTAAATGGCCTAAATCTGATCGAAGTGCTGAGATATCTTGATTGAATTTTCCATTCTGATTAACATCTCCGAGATTTCCGTTTTAGTTGGCATCTGTGGGTTCATAGCTTGCTCCTGCGGGGGGCTTCTGTCTATCTCCGATTCGAGGGATATTTCTCCCGGCACTTCTACCGTTTCTTCTTTTCTTTTCGTTGTATCTTTCTTCTTAGCTTGTTTACTCATTTGCTGTTTTTCTACGCCTGGGCTTTTGGGGCTCAGACCTTTTACCATATAGTGCTTGATTGAAGTCGTATTTGCTTGATTTTTAGGGGTTTTGGGTTCGCCTCCTTTAGCAGGTTTGCCTTTCGTGCTCATTTCACTTTTTTTAAGGTAATTTTATTTTATTTTTTTCCCCCAAGGGAGCACATTTTACCATATTCCAAATGAGGAAAACAAAAATAGGAGAGATAAAGAGAAGCACTGGCCCCTTGAAGAACTCTAGGTTTGAGCCTTTTTAGGCCTTACCCCTCTTCTCTCAAGGGTTAAGCTAGAGAGTTTATATGTTGCTTTTCAAAATTTTTTTAGAGAGTATTTTCTGTGGGATATAACTGGGGGTATTCTTAGGGTTTCTTAGGGTTTTAATATTGAGAGTTTTGGGTTCTCTCTTCCTCCCCCACCCCTCTCCCCCGGGGAAAAAAAATCCAGGGAGGGAAAAAAAAAAAAAAAAAAAAAAAAGGAGAAGAAAGAAAGAAAACAAACAAACGAACAAAAAAAAAAAAAAAAGAAGAACACCGGCGGGAAGGAATCACTATTGACTGGATAAATAGCAAGAATGGGAAGGGAGAATATCCAGAGAAAGGACGGTTCACGAAGATAGCTAGAGCTATAAAAACCAGAGAAGTATTCCTCTAGCTCAGCCAGCCCTGCTCATTTATTTGTTTGTGACGACATCGGTGTTTAAAATATTGGTTGAGGTATTTGGCTATTTATGTCCCCCCATGGTGTCTCGTTTGGATATCTTGCTCTAAATCTTAATGCTTGTATCATGAATTATCCAATGCCGTTTACTCCATACTTAGAAAAGTTCAGCGGTTATGCTCATTGCATTCATATACTGATCGTTAATTTCAATCCCGTTGTGGCGCTGGATATATGTCCAATTCTAAGTATTATCGTCTCCCCCTCTCCCTCTCTCTGTTTAGACAAGAATTGTTTTACTTTATACAGTCCTAGTGATATGCAGGTTGGTATTCAGGTTTTATATTTTTAGATTCCTTCTCTCCTGGTATCCGTTTACTTTTACTTTTCTCAATGGGTCTCGCCTGTATACATCTTGTACATATATGTAGTTACTCTCATGCGTTAAGAGAAAGCATTTCCACTCACCCTTTCCGTTGAAGTCTTCTGAGAAATCATCAGGCAGTGAGCGTGCTACCCCCCTCAATGGGGGACTTACCCTTGTTGAGAGCTGGCCGGATCAGGTGTTCTCTATGGTAGATTTTCGCCGTTATGTTGTTCTGTCTGTCAGCGGTGTATAGCATCCAGAGGAAACCCAGAGAGGAAGCGTGAGAGGGGTAAGGAGACAGAGCGGGGCGGGGGAGGGTGTAAGAAACGACCGTCACGGATCGGCGGCGTCTCCCGTTGTTCTTAGCGCAGACATCCTCAGTGAGGTAATATTACAGGCGACGCCTGCCGGCCGACACAATGCCTGCTCGTGTTAGGGGAATCATCTACGAGAGAGATGCAGACTCTCACTCTGCATACTCTGTCTCCGCTCGGTTCTTGCCATCGGATGTTACGTGGGTCAGGCCACTCCCTCCACGAGATGAATCACGTCCTCACGTCTTCCTGTCCATCCCCAAAAAAGTCTAATTACGACATTTTAAACCAATTTTTCTAGTATTTTTTATGGTTTACCATGATATTTCTGAGTTTTCTGGTCCAAAAAATTGGGTGCCTGCGTTTAGCCGCGTTTAGCTGCGTTTTGCATCTGAAACGTGGAAAAGCAAAGTGTCTGAACGCATTTTTTTGCTTCTGGAAAAACGAGGTTAAACGTAACTGCATAAAAACGGGAAAAAAACAAGACCGTGTACATGGACGCATAGGATAACATTGCATGCGTTCAGGTGCAGTTGAAAAAAGTGTCCAACTGCCTCTGAACGCGCGTTTAACAGCGTCTCGTGTGCATGAGGCCTTATCCTCCAGACCTTTTACCATTTTTGTTGTCTCTGGACCAGTTCTATCTAATCAATATATTTTTCTAGGGGAGGTCTCCAGAATTGGACACAGTATTATAAATGACGTCTCACTAAATATCTATATAGGGGAATCAGGACCTCCTTCTTTCTGCTGGTGACCCCTCTAGTGATGCAATCTAGAATTATATAATTTTTTCCCACTGCATGGCTCTTTGCTCATTTTTCCCAAATCTGAAATAATTACCCCCAAATCTTTTTTCCTCTTTTACCTCCTGTAGTGAAGGCAACACTGTACCACCAATATTGTACTCTGGCAAGGTATTTTTTACATGAGCTAACACACCATTATAAGGATCTTTGTTTTTAGTGATAGTTATTTTTAGTTGAGTCTAATGAGATTTAAATAATAAGATTGCTAACATAGACATATATTAACATTTAAGTATAAGTCTACTGGATCAGGTTGCTGGAAAAGAACATATGTATGAGAATAGCCACCGCAAAACAGTTTTTAAAGGTTTAAGCTTTTGAGGTCATCATCCTGTTCATGGTTTTCCTAGTTAGTCAGTAGCCTGGAACAAGTATGCAGGACATTAGTTTAAATGTTTTAGTCTTCACTTGCTGAATGCTTTTCCCAGGTCATTGGCTCAACAGGTAGGGAAGCCAGCATCAAGATGAAAACCTGATGACCTTTCAAAAACATGTCAGTAATGGCAGTCAATAGATTTCTATCGTACATGCAGGCATATATGCTGTTTGGCCAATAATCATGCCCCTAAAACAAAGTATTAGAATTAGCAAGGGTCAGTTCAACAAAAAATGATTAGGGCTCAGGACAACCCAGTTCATTCACCTGCACACCTAACATGCCTATGTATATATATCGTGACATTGCTAGGCCCTGTCACTGTGTAAATGGAGGTAGAAAGCACAAAGATGCAATACAAATGCAGATGAGAGGGTCTAGAATATTGTGTTGAATGGACAAAAGTGGTTTAACAGCTTTCTCTGGGTTTTGGTATTCCTGGATTGGGTTCCGGAGTTTGGAGAATTTGAAGAGCTTTGGGAGGGAAGAAGCCTCCAAACCTGTGTCCAAGTCTTCCTGGGGACTGTCACACTGTGTGTGCAGGTGCTAACAGCCTTTATAATCATAGACTTGGGCATAGTTCAGGGTTTTACCCTCCCCAGGAGTTTTTGAGGCTGCTACAGAGCAGCCGAGGCGTGCATGTCTGCACAGTGCGTGTGAGGTCTGTGATGGAACAGACAGAGGCCCTAAGCCTGAGGGCCAGAGTGTATAGAGAAGGTACAGTTGCACAAAAGCACAGGGGTGCTGTGAGACAGTCTGAGTGACTATACAAGAGGTCTAGGCTTCAGGCCTGAGCAGCAGTGCTGCAAGAGAGAGCCAGGAGGCTGTTGTTTATTTTCATTTTAGAAATGATGGGGGGGACCCCTGCAAGGGGAACCACTTGTTCTGTGGAACCTTTTACTTTTTTTTTTAAATACAAAGTAGGCCAACAAGCCCTAAAACAGGGCTACCTGGTGTACTAAACTCATTGATCAGCACCGCTGTCACATGACTCCTAATCAGTGCTGTAACTCTAGTGTCTGCTACGGGGCCTTATATTTGGAGGAAGAACTAATGGGGAGGTTTTTAAGGCATATTCAACATAAACAATCTGTGTGCATGTGAAGATAACACAATTCAGTTCAGTAATATTAAGGATTGGACAGGTTATGGTTAACACTAACCCTGTACCCCCTGTGACATTTCCAGCCCAAAAGAACAGAGGTCAGATGTACAGAATAATTCTACAGGATTATCTCCATCATTGCTAGTCATAGATTCCCCTTCAACTTGTATAAGAGCAGTGTGAACAGCAAGCGTTGACAAAGCATTTGCAGAGCTTTCAGCATGCTTTGTTGAAGCCTTTAAAGTACCATTCAGCTACAGATTGTAAATGAAATTAAATAAACCGCGCTAAAAAAGGAAGCAAAGAAAATCAAAACAGGATAAGGGGAGGGAAAAGAAGGAAAGGGAGGGCCTAACCTAAAAGGCTGCTGCTAGAAGTGGGATACTCACACATATGATCATGGAAATGGGTAAAGCTGCGCCAATAATTATTAAGTATAAATATAAAAGGAAAAAAGGAACACAAATAAGCACAGATATATGGTGGTCATGAAAGAAACATGGATGAGGCTATATATAAAGTCCAATGATGGCTATAATTAGTCCATAATATAAATCCATGAAAACTTTACAGCATAAGTCAATTCGATCTAAAAAACACCACCGTGACTGTCCTGTCTCTTCACACTGTGACATGCAAATGTTGTTCAAACCCAACCACCTGCTGAATTAAAGGCTTACCAGATGGCTGGGTAAATAAGGCATTTGAGAAACACAGGTAGCAGCCTCCTAGGCAGATGATAGCTGGTACGGCTGATCCTACTCAGGAACGGACATTCACAGGAGTAAGGAAACTTTAAACGCTGTCCACTTCACCAAAGCCAATCCAACTTCTTCATACTCAGGTATGTCGGCTCCTCTCCATCCCGCCCATGAGGAGCCGACATACCTGAGTATGAAGAAGTTGGATTGGCTTTGGTGAAGTGGACAGCGTTTAAAGTTTCCTTACTCCTGTGAATGTCCGTTCCTGAGTAGGATCAGCCGTACCAGCTATCATCTGCCTAGGAGGCTGCTACCTGTGTTTCTCAAATGCCTTATTTACCCAGCCATCTGGTAAGCCTTTAATTCAGCAGGTGGTTGGGTTTGAACAACATTTGCATGTCACAGTGTGAAGAGACAGGACAGTCACGGTGGTGTTTTTTCCTCTATGCTCCAAACCTATTTGCTATTGGAAATCAGGATTTAAGATCGAATTGACTTATGCTGTAAAGTTTTCATGGATTTATGTTATGGACTAATTATAGCCATCATTGGACTTTATATATAGCCTCATCCATGTTTCTTTCATGACCACCATATATCTGTGCTTATTTGTGTTCCTTTTTTCCTTTTATATTTATACTTAATTAATAATTATTGGCGCAGCTTTACCCATTTCCACTACAGATTGTAAATGTTGAAAACATACCCTAAAGGGAGTGCTGATTGCCACTTTAAACAAGCTGCTAGCAGGCTTCAGCACTTCTTGAAGCTTGATGAAAGCCTGCTGAAGCCTGCTAGAAGATGGCTTAAAGTGGCAATCAACACTTTTATAAGGATCTGTGTTCAATATTTACAAATCGGAGTTAAATGGTATTTTAAATGCTTCAACAAAGCTTGCTGAAAACCCTGCAAATGCTTTGACAAAGCTTGCTGTTTACACTTTATTCTTATTAAAGCTGAAGCCAATGTTAAACAGTCTTATTTGCAGGCTCAGCAGTAAAAGGGGAATATGTTTAGCAGTCTAATGCCCCGTACACACGGTCGGAAAATCCGATGGAAAATGTCCGATCGGACCATGTTGTCGGAAAATCCGTTCGTGTGTGGGCTCCATCGGACTTTTTCCGTCGGAACTTCCCACGGAAAAAAAATTGAGATCCTGCTCTCAAATTTTCCGACAACAAAATCCGATCGGACTTTTTCCGATCCTGTGTAGAGAATTCCGACGGACAAAGTGCCACGCATGCTCAGATCAAATTAGGATACCAAAGCTATTGGCTACTAGCCTCTACGTAGTTCCGTTGTACGCAACGAACGTCACCACGTTCAGAATGATCAGATTTTCCGAAAACTTTGTCCAGTGTCGGACAAAATCCGTTTGAAAAAATCCGACGGAGGCATAAGATTGGCCATACACCTATAGATTATCTGCAGATTTTCTATGGTCAGATGGAAAAAGTGGAACAGATTCCTCATGCTGAACTGTTGATGGAAGAATCTCCCACTGGCCCAAGCCTCCATATCTTGCTAGCCGGCCCAATACCTGAACATTCTGATTGGTTGCAGGCATTGTTTAGGTTGAGAGCCAGCTGAGCCGACTAGCAAGATACTAAAGCTTTGCCTAGTGGGAGATTCCTCCATCCACACAGTTTAGCATACATGGAGAAATCTGTTGCACTTTTTCCATCTAACCATAGAAAATCTGCAGATCTGCCCTCAGAGCTTCTGGTCATCCTGGCCAGCACTAAATTTACCCCGTGTGACAAACATGGTCTTCCTCAGGCTGTAAAAAATATTCAATAAGACTGCTGAGGTTTGTAGTTCTGTATAAAATAGTTTGTGTTAATGCTATAAAGTATTTGTGTGCAGTTCCACTAAAACGTATGTAATAATAAAAATATTCTGATGGTTATTATTCTTGACACAGCAACTTTTTTATGAATACCACCCCTCTTAGCACTTGTGTGTTATGGTGGTTGGATTCGAATTTACAATGAGGTCCTGACATCAGAGAAATTTAAATAGACAAGTAAGCTGTTGAGGACAAATAAGTTAGCTGGAAAATGAATGTCAAAAGTTAATTCCCTGCACTGCTTCTCCCACTCCTGCCAGTGGCGTAACTAGAACCATCAGGGCCCCGGTGCAAGAAACCATGAAGGGCCCCCCTGAACCCCAGCCGAGGCCCTTCCTTCCGAGTCCGGTGGTGGAACTCCAGGGCTCGGTCACAGGTATGACTTTTGTGAGCCCTGTAGTTCCACCACTGGTATCAGCAGTTTTTTTATTATTTTTTAGAAGGGGTTCCTGCCCCCAAGGGAAATGGGGTCCCTGTCCTCTGGGGAGAAGTGGGTCCTGTTCCTAGGGGAGATGGGGTCCCTGTCCCCAGGTGAGAAGGGGTCCCTGAAAAACACCTTTTGAAAGACAAAAAGTGCATTTTATATACAGTACAATTATATAAATCAGACCAAAATGAGGGACAAAGAAGTGGGTCCTGTTCCTAGGGGAGATGGGGTCCCCATTGGAGATGGGGTCCCTGTCCCCAGGTGAGAAGGGGTCCCTGTCCCCAGGACAGATCTCCCAGAAAGACCTGTCAACATCTGTGTATGATGGGGAGGAGGGGGGGTGCTGGCAGACAAGCCTGCAGTGTCCTTTGGGGAGCCGGCTCTCATAGGGCTGCACTGCATCTGTGTGCTTAAAGTTTGTTTGCCCGGGAGAAGCATGCAGTGCAGTGTGAGCCGGACTCAGGGGGCTGGACTGGGGAGGACAGACACCAGACTGAGCAGCACTGCATGGAGCAGGAGAGGGGGACCCAGAGGAGCGGCAGAGGACACAGGTTGTGTGGGGAATGCACAACTAAAGAGCAGCCAGTGCGGTAGTCGAGCATGGAGCTCTGCTAGTCACCTCCAGGCACCCGTGCGCCCGGTGCCTAACCGCCTATGCTGCCACCGGCCATATGTAGAGGGGGCAGCATGGGCCCCTTGCAGCACAGGGCCCGGTTGCGCTCGCGACTGCTGCACCCTCTATAGTTACACCCCTGACTCCTGCTATTCACTGCACCGGTCGCTAATCGTATACTGGTTATGCTAACAGTTCTTCTACCTGTCCTTGATTTAGGCATACAAATATGTTAAGATCAATTCTTGTCACAGTTGATGCTGTAAGATGCCACAGATTGAGGTCGCTGGGTGGCCCCGTTTAAATTTTGCTATGGGGCCCAATGATCTGTAGTTGTGCCCCTGCTCCTATTCATTTCAAATGCTGCCACAGATATTCCAACAAGTGGTAAGTGCCAATATTGATTTACATATATGATAGTACCATACACATTGGGACAAAACCAAACCTCAACAAGCAAAATACCCCACTGGGGTCCACAAGACTTTTCATGAAGATTAGATGGACAATTTAAGAAACAGCAAACACATAAAAAGCATTGGAAACACAGTAAAGTCATTGTTGACCTAGTCCTGCTGGCCAGCCGAGTTCCACTCACCATCCGCGGGCTGTAAATACAGCCTTCAACCACTCCCACTGTGTATCATGACGCTATGCTAATGGGTGGATCATCTCGGCTGGTCATGCCCCCCACTGACCAATCTACAGTACTTCCTGGAGGAGGTGGAGGGGGGAGACAGAGTGGCCCGGGGGGGGGGGGGGCGGGACAAAAGCCAATTTTTGGGACATTGAAAAATCATGACATAGGTTGGATTTTAAGGATTGTCCCGGCAAATTCGGGACTATTGGCAAGTATGCTAATGTGCACTGCTCATTCCAAACAAATAGAAGTGAGAGGGAAAATGAGAGTTCATGAGCTCATTGAGGATGTTACAAGGTAGCAGAAAAATACAGTAAGAAAAATTGATTACAGGGCCATTAAGTAGTGGATGTGTATGGATTATTTTTCGGAGAATAGGAATAGTATATAAGTGTCACTTTAATGTTGTACAGCATGATGTCCCATGCTGAAGATATTAATAAATGTCATCAAGCAGAAAAAGCAGCACAGCTGGTTCCATGACAGTGCTCTATTTACCATCCCTGCCAGATACAGCAATCATGAACAAATCAGCATGATTCCCAGTCATATGATCACGTGAGATGTGATGTGTTTTTCTATCTAGTCTTTGTGTTTTTCTACAACAGCTGACAGCAGCACAAGGCACGCTTCATGTTGAATGTCAGCGATGTGCTGATTTTTTCCAGTTTTTTATTTTTTTTCACCTAAACCTAGGCTTAAAGGCCAGTTAGGGTTCAAATTAGAAAAAATATATACAGTATCTCACATTTTTGTAAATATTTTATTATATCTTTTCATGTGACAACGCTGAAGAAATTAAACTTTGCTACAATGTAAAGTAGTGAGTGTTCAGCTTGTATAACAGTGTAAATTTGCTGTCCCCTCAAAATAACTCAAAACACAGCCATTAATGTCTAAACCGCTGGCAAAAAAACGAGTACACCCCGAATGCCGCGTACACACGATCGGACTAGAGTCCGCCAGACAATCCGACCGTGTGTGGGCTCCGGCGGACTTTTTCTTCCCAAAAGTCCGGCGGATTTAGAAAGAAGTTTTGACTCAAAATTATTCGCCAGACTCGGCAGTCTGTCGGACAATCCGGCCGTCTGGGTGCTAGTCCGTGGGACTTTTGAAATGAACGGACTTGCCAACGCACGGAGTAAAGTCCGTTCATTTTGAACGTGACTCCAGGTAGACGGGACTAGCGAAAGAAGTCAATGCCGCCGTCTCTATCCAAGTGAAAATGTCCAAATTGGGCCCAAAGTGTCAATATTTTGTGTGGCCACCATTATTTTCCAGCACTGCCTTAACCCTCTTGGGCATGGAGTTCACCAGAGCTTCACAGATTGCCACTGGAGTCATCTTCCACTCCTCCATGATGACATCACGGAGCTGGTGGATGTTAGAGACCTTGCGCTCCTCCACCTTCCATTTGGGGATGCCCCACAGATGTTCAATAGGGTTTAGGTCTGAAGATATGCTTCGCCAGTCCATCACCTTTACCCTCAGCTTCTTTAGCAAGGCAGTGGTCGTCTTGGAGGTGTGTTTGGAGTCATTATCATGTTGGAATACTGCCCAGCAGCCCAGTCTCCGAAGGGAGGGGATCATGCTCTGCTTCAGTATGTCACAGTACATGTTGGCATTCATGGTTCCTCAATGAATTGTAGCTCCCCAGTGCCGGCAGCACTAATGCAGCTCCAGACAATGACACTCCCACCACCATGCTTGATTGTAGGCAAGACACACTTGTCTTTGTACAAATCACCTGGTTGCTGCCACACACTCTTGACACCATCTGAACCAAATAAGTTTATCTTGATCTCATCAGACCACAGGACATGGTTCCAGTAATCCATGTCCTTAGTCTGCTTGTCTTCAGCAAACTGTTTGCGGGCTTTCTTGTGCATCATCTTTAGAAGTGGCTTCCTTCTGGGATGGCAGCCGTGCAGACAAATTTGATTCAGTGTGCAGCGTATGGTATGAGCACTGACAGGCTGACCCCCCCCACCCCTTCAACCTCTGCAGCAATGCTGGCAGCACTCATATGTCTATTTCCCAAAGACAACCTCTTTATATGATGCTGAGCACGTGCACTCAACTTCTTTTGTCAACCATGGCGAGGCCTGTTCTGAGTGGAACCTGTACTGTTAAACCGCTGTATGGTCTTGGCCACTGTGCTGCAGCTCAGTTTCAGGGTCTTGGCAATCTTTCTATAGGCCATCTTTATGTAGAGCAACACTTATTTTTTTCAGATCCACAGAGAGTTCTTTGCCATGAGGTGCCATGTTGAACTTCCAGTGACCAGTATAAGAGAGTGAGAGCGATAACACCAAATTTAACACACCTGCTCCTCATTCACACCTGAGAACTTGTAACACTAACAAGTCACATGACACCGGGGAGGAAAAATGTCTAATTGGGCCTAATTTGGACATTTTATGTGGCGTACACACGATCTGACTTTTCGGCCGGACTATCTGCTTCTGCGTCTTCTTCTTCTTCTTCTTCTTTCTTCTCCCGATGTTGACACAACGCTGTCTCCGCTTGTAATGGCCGAGACATGTTGCGCGGCCACTTATATAGGGACAAGGGGCGGGGTCACCGACTCATGTCACACGGTGACCCGCCCCTTATGATGTCACAGTCCCGGGACTGTGACATCATAAGGGGCGGGGTCACCATGTGACATGAGCCGGTGACCCCGCCCCCTGTCCCTATATAAGTGGCCGCGCAACATGTCTCGGCCATTACAAGCGGAGACAGCGTCGTGTCAACATCGGGAGAAGAAGAAGAAGAAGCAGACGCAGAAGGCGGTGGCGACAGCGACAGAAGACCAGGCCAACGCTAGTAAAAGAGCTGGAAGAAGAAAGCGGAGGCCCGGCAAGAAGAACCGAAGAGAGGGACAAGACCCCGAAGTCGGAAGAAGACCCCTGGACGGCGACGAAGTAGAAATTCGGGCTCCTCCGCTAGTAAAAGAGGATACAGGAGGGGGATGGATGGCGTCCTCCCCCCCCCCTTATATATATATTTTATTTTTTTTATTATATTATATTTTTTTTATTATTTTCTCCTCTTCCCTTATTTTATTTTTATTTTTTCCTCGTGAAGAGGACGTCATTATATCTCACATAAGGTGTAATATAAATACATAAACACAACAGGGGATTATAGGAAGGGTGGTGAGAGATGGACTGGGGAGTAGTTAACTACTTAGGGGGGGGGGGGGGGGAGGGGAGGGAAGAAAAAGGGAAAAAAGAATACCAAATAAAATATTGTTCGAATAAAGTCAGAGGGGGTAATGAATTATATCAGGAAAAGGGGGAAGACGCGGGACTACTACTGGTTTCTTTGAAAAATATATCGAGAATGATCCATGTGTTTTGTTGATTTTTATTTTTTTTTTATTTTGTTATGTATTTATTTATGTACAAGTATTTTATATGTGTATATATATATATATATATATATATATATATATATATATATATATAAGAATTTGTAATAATGTGAAATGTTCTTTGTATATGTGAAAAATGTATCAATAAAAATAATTAAAACACAAAAAAAGAGCTAGTAAAAGAGCAGAAGATAGCGGAGGAGTCCAGCGAGAAGACCCCCGAAGACGGAAGAAGAGAAGACCCCCGGAGATGTCTAATAAAGTATTTTAAAAACCTGTGTTATGTTTTTTTTATGTACACTTTTTTTTACCCAGGTGAATGGGTAGGGGTACATGGTACCCCATACTCATTCACATAGGGTGGGGGGCCGGAATCTGGGGGCCCCCTTATTAAAGGGGGCTCCTGTATTCCGATAAGCCCCCCGCCCACAGACCCCGACAACCAATGGCCAGTGTTGTCGGGAAGAGGCCCTTGTCCTCATCAACATGGGGACAAGGTGCTTTGGGGTGGGGGGGGCCCGCAGGGCCCCCCCTTCCCCAAAGCACCCCCCATGTTGAGGACCCGCGACCTGGTACGGCTCAGGAGGGGGGCGCTCGCTCGTCCCCACCCCCTTTCCTGACCGGCCGGGCTGCGTGCTCGGATAAGGGTCTGATATGGATCTGGGGGGGACCCCCACGCCGTTTTTTCAGAGTAGGGATTCCCCTTTAAATCCATACCAGGCGACGGTGCTAGCAAGGTGTCAATCTCGCCGATGGAGGCGGCGGCATTGACTTCTTTCGCTAGTCCCGTCTACCTGGAGTCACGTTCAAAATGAACGGACTTTACTCCGTGCGTCGGCAAGTCCGTTCATTTCAAAAGTCCCACGGACTAGCACACAGGCGGCCGGATTGTCCGACGGACTGCCGAGTCCGGCGAATAATTTTGAGTCAAAACTTCTTTCTAAGTCCGCCGGACTTTTGGGAAGAAAAAGTCAGCCGGAGCCCACACACGGTCCGATTGTCTGTTGGACTCTAGTCCGTCGTACCAAGTCCGCCGGATAGTCCGATCGTGTGTACGCGGCATTAGGGGTGTAATCACTTAAGTTGCCAGTGGTTTAGACATTAATGGCTGTGTGTTGAATTATTTGGAGGGGACAGCAAATTTAAACTGTTATACCAGCTGTACATTCACTACTTTACATTGTAGAAAAGTGTAATTTCTTCAGTGTTGTCACATTAAAAGATATAATAAAATATTTACAAAAATGTGAGGGGTGTACTCACTTTTGTGAGATATGGTATATTTTTATTAGCTGCAGCTGAAATTACAGAAAAAATGCATACGTAACAGCTACAACTATTTACAATGCAAATAAAAAAGGTTATATTGCATCTATCAATGATCAATGTAGCAGGCTCCTGTCAGAAGTTATGTTCAGTGCTCTGTAAGGGCCAGTTCACACAGCAATGGACAGTTGCAAGTGCGGTAGTGCCGTATGCTGCGCTGCTGTATAGTAACAGGTGATCCTGTCCAGTGCTCTACGCTAAAATGTAGCACATCTTCATTTTATTGCAGCTAACTGCACCGCGCCTCCTGGGTGTGTTGCAGTGTGAATAGGACACATAGAAAACAATTGTTTTCTGTGTGCACTAGCGGTGGCTGGCATTCTTCCAGTGTGGTAAAATGCAGGTCACTACAATATGCAATACTATAGGTAAAATGCAGGTCACTACACTATGCAATACTATAGGTAAAATTCAGGTCACTACACTATGCAATACTATAGCTAAAATTCAGGTCACTACATGCAATACTATAGGTAAAATTCAGGTCACTACATGCAATACTATAGGTAAAATGCAGGTCACTACACTATGCAATATTTCGCAGAAGGGAGTTTAACAAGACTCGTGGCCACTCATTAAAATTAGAAGAAAAGAGGTTTAACCTTAAACTATGTAGAGGGTTCTTTACTGTACGATCGGCAAGGATGTGGAATTCCCTTCAACAGGCGGTGGTCTCAGCGGGGGGCATTGATAGTTTTAAAGAAACTATTAGATAAGCACCTGAACGACTGCAAAATACAGGGATATACAATGTAATACTGACATATAATCACACATATAGGTTGGACTTGTGTCTTTTTTCAACCTCACCTACTACAGTATGTAACTATGTAATATAATTAAAATGCAGGTCACTGCACTATGTGTAAACAGGGCCTTAAAGAGATTTCCACTTACTGTCCTGGGGGCAACTTTTTTATCAGGTGAGTTATGAAGGAAACTCTCCAACAGCAACATAGGTAGAAATAAAAATACTTTAAAAAAGAGAAGCATTACCAAACTGACAGTTGGCTCTGGCTCTCAGTGCTCGGCTGAGAGCCAAAGCCAGCTGCTTCTGTCCCCTCTTCAGCCCAGTGCTCCAGTGAGCGCTGGAGGGGCAGAGTGGAGAGCGGTGACTGACAGTCATCTCTCTCTGCTCAGAGCTGACTGAGAACTGAGCGATTAGTGGGGGATTTGTGGCGGTGGGTGATTTTTTTTTTAACAACCCCAAGCGTCTCCTTTAAAGTTAAGTTAAGAAATGCTAGAACCTCAGTCAACATTTTATCGTTGTCTCTTCCCCTGATGCAGTTTCTCTCACTTCTGTATGGTAAAAGAACAGAAATGAGGGGACATCTCTTTAATTAAGTAAATATTATTAGGGTTTTTACCTTTCTCCACTCTATCCAAACTAACAATAAAAGTTTTGGCTACAAATACACTTTAAAAGATGAAAATATTTTAGGCCCCTTTCACACTTGTGCGACTTGTCCTGCCACTTGGGACTGCAAAGTCGCATGACAAGTCATACCCCATGATGTTCAATGAGTACCGTTCATACCTGTACGACTAGAAAGTAGTCCTTGCACTACTTTGGTCTGACTTTGATGCGACTTGAGGTCTAAAGACTTCAAGATGTTTACTCTTGAAGTCTTTAGACCTCAAGTCGCATCAAAGTCAGACCAAAGTAGTGCAGGGACTACTTTCTAGTCGTACAAGTTGCTTCAAGTCATGGCAAAGTCGCGTGACTTTCAGGTCATACAAGTGTGAAAGGGCCTGAAAAGAAGAAAATCCCTTGGAGCACATGGGACTTTTTAATTTTAATTAATTTTCTAATAATCACTAATGTTTGAAGAAACTTGGCTTCTAGTAAAATAAATCATGTGTCCACTGAGCAAATGACCTATACTGCTTTATTGAGTACCCGTTCACACTGGAACATGGTTCGGGAAACCTGCGTTCCGTGAACGCTTTCCAGCACTGTTCCAAACACACTTGGTGTGGCATCTGCTTTGAGTGATTGCTATCACCCCAAACGTATATTGCAAACGCAGTGCATTTGTCTACACCGAACTACATGGTACTGCAGTTGCAGTGCATTTTTAAAGTAGTGCATGCAATACTGGTCCGATCCAGGGTGATTGCAGCCTATTCAAATGAATGGACTGAAAATCGCATCACACATCAGAGTGTGTTCCTGTGCGATTTCGGTGTGTACCAGCATTGAAAATTGTTATTTCTAAGTACTAAGATTTGAGGCTAAACTCATGGCAAAAAAACGTGATCCTTTCCAAAGTGTAATAATTTCTTCATACATTTCCACTCTTTCCTAGATAGAATTTCCCATTAGTATAGATTTCCTTGTCTAGGTACCAGTCTTTCCTCCCAGCTGCTTAAAGTGAAGCTAAATGTAACATTTAAAAAAACGGTTATCAGGTAGGGTTTTATAGACGTTATCTTTTCCCCCAAAAAACATATTTCCCTTCTGAAAGAACCTGTGAACTAGAAGTCAGAGAATGCAGCTTCCATCTGTGACTTTTCACATAACAGTGATGCTTCATTACCAATTTCTTTTACTGTAAGAAGCTGTCTTGTTATATACCCAGACTAGTGAAAGGCCACATACAATATGAATTAAACAAAAGAGCAACAATTATACAACAGTGCCCTCTGTTGCGCATGCACAATTCAGCGTTCTAATGATCACTGTTATTTCTGGAAAAAAACACATGTGGACCTGACTAGGGATGAGCCGAACACCCCCGGGTTCGGTTCGCACCAGAACCTGCGAACGGACCGAAAGTTTGCACGAACGCTAGAATCCTATTAATTACAATGGACGCAAACATTCGAAGTCTAAAGTGCTATTTATAACGGCCAATATGCATGTTATTGTCCTAAAAAGGGTTTGGGGACCCGGGGTCCTGCCCCAGGGGACATGTATCAATGCAAAAAGACGTTTTAAAAACTGACGTTTTTTCTGGAGCAGTCATTTTAATGATGCATAAAGTGAAACATTCCTTTAAATATGGTACCTGGGGGGTGTCTAAAGTATGCCTGTGAAGTGGCATGTGTTTCCCGTGTTTAGAACTGTCCCTGCAAAAAATGACATTTGTAAAGGAAAAAAAGACATTAAACCACTTAAGCCCCGAACCAATTTGCAGCCAAATGACCAGGCCTCTTTTTGCGATTCGGCACTGCATCGCTTAAACTGACAATTGCACGGTCGTGCGACGTGGCGCCCGAACAAAATTGGCGTCCTTTTTTTCCCTACAAATAGAGCTTTCTTTTGGTGGTATTTGATCACCTCTGCGGTTTTTATTTTTTAGGCTATAAACAAAAATAGCCACAATTTTGAAAAAAATCTATATTTTTTACTTTTTGCTATAATAAATATCCCCCTAAAAAATATAAAAAAACGTTTTTTTTCCTCAATTTAGGCCGATACGTATTCTTCTATATATTTTTGGTAAAAAAAATGCTTTTAGCGATTATTGATTGGTTTGCGCAAAAGTTATAGCGTTTACAAAATAGGGGATAGTTTTATAGCATTTTTATTAATATTCTTTTTTTTACTAGTAATGGCGACGATCAGCGATTTTTATTGTGACTGCGACATTATGGCAGACACATTGGACATTTTTGACACATTTTTGGGACCATTGTCATTTATACAGCAATCAGTGCTATTTAAAAGGCACTGATTCCTGTGTAAATGACACTGGCAGTGAAGGAGTTAACCACTAGGGGGCGGGGAGGGGTTAAGTGAGCCCTGTGTGTGTGTTTTCTTACTGTAGGGGGGCGTGGCTTGGCATGTGATAGGGAACAGACGATCAGTGACAGTGTCACTAGGAAGCATGGGAAGAGGTTTGTTTACACAGACCTCTCCCCATTCTTCAGCTCTGTGACCCGATCGCGGGACACCAGCGGCGATCGGGTACGCTGGTCCAGAGGCCGCAGTCACGGAGCTCAGGACCGGGTTGCGAGCGATCCCGCGGCTGGGCTCTTAAAGGACAATGTACCTGTACGTTGATGTGCCCAGCCGTGCCATTCTGCCGACGTGGGCAGGAGGCGGCCCTTAAGTGGTTAAAACTGCTTGCGGCTTTAATGTAATGTCTTGTGAATGAATGAATGAATGAATGATTTGTATAGCGCTGCAACTGCGAACTGAATCGCCTCGAGGCGCTTGACTGCTCATGTTGGGATGCCATGTATTAGAAGAGGTGGGTCTTGAGTTTTTTCCTGAAGGCCTGATGGTTTTCTTCCATGCGGATGTTGTTTGGTAGAGCATTCCATAGCCGGGGTCCCTGTACTGCGAATCTTCGTTCTCCCTTCGATTTGTAGCGGGCTTTGGGGATGAGAAGGCGATTTTGGTTTGTTGATCGAAGTCTGCGATTCGGTATGTATTTTTCTATTTTCTCACAAAGGTATTGAGGCGCGTTTCCTTGTGTACATTTGTGGGTGAGGCAGAGGGTCTTGAATGTGATCCTGTCTTTTACCTTGAGCCAATGGAGCATCCTTAGGGATGGGGAGATGGATTCCCAGGGTTTCTTTCCAGTGACTATTCTTGCTGCTGTGTTTTGGACAATTTGAAGGCGCGCAATCTGGTAATCCGGTAATCCTATGTAGAGTGAGTTTGCGTAGTCGAGCCGTGAATTGATGATCGTTCCTACTACTACCGCTTTTTCCTTTTCCGGGATGAAGGGGATGAGTCTGCGTAGCATGCGAAGGAGATGGTGGGATCCGCTGATTACGGATCCTATTTGTGCCTCCATTGTCATCTCTGAATCAAAGATTACTCCGAGGCTTTTGGCTTTGTTGCTTGGAAGGATGGTCTGTCCCAAGATGGTTGGTGGTGTCCAAGGGGTCTTCGTCTTTTTCCTTGAGTTTGCGTCGAGGAGCAGTAATTCTGTTTTTGATCCATTTAGTTTGAGGGAGCTAGTGGTCATCCAGTCATCTATCAATGTGAGACATTTTCCTAGTTCCTGGTATTGGTCTTTTTGTCCGGTGATCCGGAAGTACAGTTGAGTGTCGTCAGCGTATGAGTGGAAGCACAGATCCAATTTGCTAATAATTTTGAAGAGTGGTCGGATGTAAATGTTGAACAGTACTGGTGACAATGGTGATCCTTGTCCTGGCAATATGGATGAAAATCTTTGAGAAAAATGGCATGGCATCCTGCCTGTGGCCAATTATGGCTCTCCTCGCTGCCGGCGCTGTGATTGGCCAAGCATGCGGGGTCACAGTACATGCTTGGCCAATCATCAGCCAGCAATGCACTGCGTGGGCCATTCGTATCACACAAATTTGATGCGAACGGCCCACAAAGTTCGGGTTTCGACGAACGGACGAACGCCAATGTTCGATTCGAACATGGTTTCGAATCGAACACCAGGCTCATCCCTAGACCTGACTTGGTGACATCAGGAAAGCTTAGGTCAATCATATCAAACTGTTGGTTTTTGAGCCACATGCTTACTTCTTCCTACTTCTTTGTGGTCCTCAGTGATTTATGTAAATTTCTTGAAAGCGGGCCCAGCTGTTCTACAGTTGACAAAAGCTACCTATATACATCTAATTTTGCTGCCCAATACTTCAGGAAAGTATGCTTTAAGTTGCTTAACAAGTTGTAAGTTGCTGTTGTCACTATAATGTCACTATGATGTTAACCACATGCCGACCGGCTCCTGTAGATATATGTCGGCAGAATGGCACGGTTGGGCAAAGTAACGTAACTTTGAATTTCCCACCGTGCGGGCGCGCCTGCAGCGAGCTCCGTGACCGGTACCGCCTGCCGAGCGCAGAAGGAGGTATCATTTCTGCAGTGCCATTTGTGTACACTAGGCGTGTGCACTCCTAAAAAATTTGGGGGGGGGGGGTTCATTTTATTCTTTCTTTTTTATTTTTTTTGCTTTTCAGATCATTATTTATGATCGAAATTCTTTATTTCAAATAAATTCGTAAAAATTCGAACTCGATATGTTCAATTCATATAGATGCGGTATTCGTTATTTTGGTAATTGGTAAATTTGGAAAATCCTAATTCGCTATGTTCATTTCGTATAGATGCGGTATTCGTTATTTCGGTATTTCGGAAATTCTGAAAAATTCTAATTCGGTACTTACTATTCGTATAGATGCGATATTAGTTATTTCGTAAATTCGGATAAATTTGTATTCGTTACGATTACTAACAGACAAATTTGAAATGAAATTCCAATACCTATAATTTAATAGTTTATAACTATTATTATAGTTTTTGTAATATTATTATAATAATAATAATAAAAACTATAATAATAGTTATAAACTATTAAATTATAGGTATTGGAATTTCCTTTCAAATTTGTCTGTTAGTGAACATAACGAATTATTAACCATTATTAGAGTTTTTTTTTATTATTATTATTATTATTATTATTAAATAATAATAATTATTATTATTGGTAATTATTAATAATAATAATAATAATAATAATAATATTATTATTATTGTTATTAATAAGTAATAATAAGAATAAGAATAAGAATAAGAATAAAAAAAAACTCTAATAATGGTTAATAATTTGTTACATTCACTAACAGACAAATTTGATATGAAATTCCAATGCCTATAATTTAATAGTTTATAACTATTATTATAGTGTTTATTAATATAATATTTTTTTCTCAAAGAGTGTTTATTATTATTATTATAATTATTAATTAATTATTAATAATAATAAATAATAGTAATAATAAAAAAACTATAATAATGGTTAATGATAATAATATATATTTAAATATAATAGAAATTATCTGAATGTTTTTTTTTCTTTCAGATTTTCGAATTTTTAGATTTTTCTTTTTTTTTCTGAGTTTCATTCTTTAAAATTTTCAGATTTTCGTTCTTATTTTCAGATTTTCGTTCTTATTTTCTGATTTTCGTTCTTTCTGATTTTCGTTCTTTTGAAATTCAAATTTTCGTCCTTATTTTCTTATTTTCATTCTTTCTGATTTTCTGATTTTCAAATTTTCATTCTTTCGAATTTTGGATTTTTCTTCTTTCATATTTTCACTGTTTTCGAAAATTCATTTTTCGTCAAAATTCGTCATATTCGTTAATTCAGATGTTTCTGAATTAATGAATATGCAGAATTTTGCCAAAAAACTAATTTTCGACAAGAACGAAAATTTGAAAAAAAGAACATTCAAAAGAACAAAACTCCAAAATTCAAAAGAATGAAAATTTTAAAATCACAAAGAATGAAAATCCGAAAATAAGAACAAAAATCGGAAAATTCGAAAATCTGAAAGAAAAAAAAACATTCAGATAATTTCTATTATAATTAAATGATTACATTTATTAACCATTATTATAGTTTTTTTATTATTACTATTATTTATTATTATTAATAATAATAATAAACATTCTATGAGATAAAAAAAACCTTGATGTCCACCGGCGACCTGCGATCACGACGAGGAGAGGCAGAACGGGGAACGGCCTATGTAAAAAAGGCATTTCCCTGTTCTTCCTAGTGACATGACAGAGATCCACTGTTCCCTGTCATCGGGAGCAATGATCGCTGTCATGTCCTAAGTAGCCCACCCCCCACAGTTAGAACACGCTGGGGGAATACATTTAATCCCTTGATCGCCCCCTAGTGTTTAACACCTTCCCTGACAGTGACATTTACACAGTAATCAGTAGCTATTTTTAGCACTGGTCGCTGTATAAATGTCAATGGTCCCAAAATAGTGTCAAAAGTGTCCGATCTGTCCACGTCAATGTCGCAGTCCCGATAAAAATCGCAGATCACCACCATTACTAATAAAAATATAATAATAATAAAAATGCCAGTGGCAGAAATGTGTTTTTTTTTTTTTATATAGAATTTTTTGGGGATATTTATTATAGCAAAAAGTAAAAAATATTATTTTTTGTTTTCAAAATTGGCGGTCTTTTTTTTGTTTATAGCGCAAAGAATACCACCAAAAGAAAGCTCTATTTGTGGGGGGGAGGATGTCAATTTTGTTTGCCAGTTAAATGCTCTGGTCATTAAGGGGGTAAAACCTTCCGGGGCTGAAGTGGTTACTTTATTTTCTTTAGACTGTATATATGAAATCTACAAATCTGTGTACCCTTTATGCATATAGTGTAATCCATCATTTCCACTAGGTGGCAGTCCTTGCGTAGTAAAAAAAAAAGAACGTTCAAACATGTAAGTGTACAGAGGATCTAAAATACTGCAAATTATATTTGTATAGTACACATTTTCTAATGCAGTGTGAAGTTTCAAATTTTTAAGTGCTCATTATTAAAAAAAGAGAACTGGTAAAAATTTGCTCCTTTGGTCAATCGCTCAATCTGCACCTGTCAACCAGTCTGCTGGGTTCATACATGTGCTTTTTTACCAAAATAAAAATCTGCCCTATGCCGCAGAAGCAATTGTTTCCATACCCTGCACTGATGATGGCCAAACAGTCTGAAACAGTTGTACAGTTGTATAGTTGTACGTACACACGATCAGATTTTACGCAGACAAAAAAGACTTTTGTCCGAAGGCGTGTGCCTGGATTTTGTCTCGCATACAAACGGCAAGGAATTGTTGCCCAACAAACACGAATGTAGTGACGTACTGCATGATTTTCAGCTCTTTAGCGCCTCCCTTTGAGCTCCTTCTGCTAATTTCTGTTAGTAGAAGTTTGGTGAGTGTTGATTTGCGCTTTTCAGTTTGCGCTTTTCATGTTGTGTTTTTCATTTCGCACTTTTCATTTAGCGCTTTTCAGTTCTAGCTTTTTATTTTGCGCTTTTCATTTAGCGCTTTTCTTTTTGCTCTTTTCATTTCATGCTTTTCAGTTTGTTTCTGATCGGCCGATCGGCAACCAGACATGTTGCGGAATCGGAGGAGATAACGTGTTATTTATTATTGGCCTTGGAGCTATTGCTTTGACCCAAGTCCAGTCCAGGAACAGGAGGAGGAGGATTTCTTGGACCAAAAATTGGTTGCTTTACTAATCGTGACCAATTATGTCATATGCCTTTGCTGCGGGAGCTCCAGGAGAATAATCCAGATGATTTTCAGAATTATCTCCGGATGGTGGACCCCTGCTTTCACCAACTCTTGGCATTGTTGACCCCCTATATTAACCGCTTCCCGACCGGCCACTGCATATATACGTCAGCAGAATGGCTCGGGCAGGCAGAATCACGTACCTGTACGTGATCGTACATGTGCCTGCCCGTGGGTCGTGCGCGCGCCGCTAGCGGCGCGCTCGCAACCCGGCCGGGAGCTCCGTGACCCCGGCCGCGGGACCAGCGGACCCGATCGCCGCTGGTATCCCGCGATCGGGTTACGGAGCGGAAGAACGGGGAGAGGTCTATGTAAACAAACCTCTCCCCGCGCTTCCTACACTGACTGTCAGTGATCGGCGGTTCCCTGTCATCGGGAACGCCGATCAATGACGTCACACGTACAGCCACGCCCCCCTACTGTAAAAAAAAACACAACATGTCACACTGACTCCTCCCCGCCCCCTAGTGGTTAACCCCCTAACTACAACTGTCATTTACATAGGAATCAGTGCTATTTAAATAGCACTGATTGCTGTATAAATGACAAATGTCCCAAAAATGTGTCAAAAATGTCCGATGTGTCCGCCAAAATGTCGCAGTCACAATAAAAATCGCTGATCGCCGCCATTACTAATAAAAAAAAAATATTAATAAAAATGCTATAAAACTATCCCCTATTTTGTAAACGCTATAACTTTTGCGCAAACTAATCAATAATCGCTAATTGCGATTTTTTTTACCAAAAATATGTAGAAGAATACGTATCGGCCTAAACTGAGGAAAAAAAATGTTTTTTTATATATTTTTTGGGGATATTTATTATAGCAAAAAGTAAAAAAAATATAGCATTTTTTTGAAAATTGTCGCTCTATTTTTGTTTATAGCGCAAAAAATAAAAACCGCAGGGGCGATCAAATACCACCAAAAGAAAGCTCTATTTGTGGGAAAAAAAGGACGCCAATTTTGTTTTGGAGCCACGTCGCATGACCGCGCAATTGTTAGTTAAAGCGACGCAGTGCCGAATTGCAAAAAGGGGCCTGGTCCTTTAGCTGCAAATTGGTCCGGGCTGAAGTGGTTAAGAAGCAGGACACATGCATGAGGCTTTTATTTTATTTTTTGGTTGAATAATAATGATTTGATTTGTTATTTTTTCTATATTTTTGGATGCATAGAATGCACTTTTTGGTTAAGTTCTATTGGCAGATAGCATGTCTAATTTTATTTGTTTTCTTTTTTTAATGCACAATAAAAAAAATTGTGGAGAATAATACTTGGCTATGTGTTTTACTTCAAATGACAGTTTGGGACTAGGCACTTACATTTTAACCACTTCAGCCCCGGACCAATTGGCAGCCAAAGGACCAGGCCCCTTTTTGCGATTCGGCACTGCGTCGCTTTAACTGACAATTGCGCGGTCGTGCGACGTGGCTCCAAAACAAAATTGGCGTCCTTTTTACCCACAAATATAGCTTTCTTTTGGTGGTATTTGATCGCCCCTGCGGTTTTAATTTTTTGCGCTATAAACAAAAGTAGAGCGACAATTTTTTGCTTTTTTTAAAAAAAAAAAGCATAATATTTTGTACTTTTTTGTACTTTGCTGATAAATATCCCCGCAAAAAATCTTAAGAAACAAATTTCTTCATCAGTAATTTGTATTCTTCTACATATTTTTGGTAAAAAAAATCGCAATAAGCGTATATTGATTGGTCTGTGCAAAAGTTATAGCCTCTAAAAAATAGGGGATAGATTTATGTCATTTTTATTATTTTGTTTTTTTTACTAGTAATGGCAGCGATTTGCGATTTTTATCAGGACTGCGACATTGCGGCGGACACATCAGACACTTCTGATACTATTTTGGGACCATTGACAAATATACAGCGATCAGTGCTAAAAATAGCCCTGATTACTGTGTAAATGTCACTGGCAGGGAAGGGCTTAACACTAGGGGGCGATCAAGGGGTTAACTGTGATCCCTAGGTGTGTTCTAACTGTGGGGGGGGGGATGGGACTGACTGGGGGAGGAGACCAATCGATGTTCCTACATAGTAGGAACACACGATCGGTCTCCTCTCCCCTGAGAGAACCAGGATGTGTGTGTTTACACACACACATCCCTTTTCTCGTTCTGTCACGAGTGATCTCGGGTGCCCGGGGGGCGCGGTGCGCATCGGCTCTGGGGACACCCGGTGGCTTGTGTGCTTCTGCTATGACATCCTAAAGGAGCGACGTATATCTAAAGCCCCATACACACGGTCGGACAATCCGCGGACCAGGTCGGTCGGATCCTGTCCGTCGTACTTTGTCCGATGTTGGTGTTGCGTACACACGGTCGGACTACGTTGTCGGAATATCCGGTCTGGAAGAACGTCGTGACGTAAGTCGTCGTCCACGAGATTAGAAAAGGGAAGTTCAGGACCACGTCAGGCACCCGTTGGGCTCCTTCTGCTGATCCCGTGTTTATCGCGAGTTAGTCGAAGTTTGGTGACTTAAGATTCGCGCTTCTCAGTTTTCTGACTCAGATCGTTACTGCTCTTCAGTTTGTGCTTGTCGTGCGTATCTGTTTATTAGTGTGTGTAGTCAGTTCGCATTTGTTGGTCATTGCGGCCTATATCTTGATATAGGACGCTTTGATTTGCACTGCTTATTGTCTGCTCGTTTCTGGTATTCATTTCGTTCTTTCAGGCCTTGCTGTTTATCGGTGCTTTCTGTTTGTCCGTTCTGACCAGCCGACCTTTTGTGACCTTGTGAGCGATGTTTCCCGTGCGTACTCGTCGCCGAGTTCGTGCTGTACGCGGAATTGGTGTCGGGCTTTTAGCTTTGACCCAAGACCCGTCCATGAACAGAGTGACGAGGAGTATGTGGACCAAGAATTGGTTGCTTCAGCGTGACCAATTCTCGCACATGCCTTTGCTTCGTGAGATCCAGGAGAATAATCCTGATGATTTCAGGAACTTTCTCAGGATGACGGACCCCGATTTTCACCGTCTTTTGGCTTTGCTGACCCCCTTTATCAGCCGGCAGGATACCTGCATGAGACAAGCCATTACTCCGGAGCAGAGGCTTGTTGCCACGTTGAGGTACTTGGCGACAGGGAGAAGTCTTCAGGATTTTAAGTTCTCTTCAGGTATCTCTCCCCAGGCCCTGGGAATCATTATTCCAGAGACCTGTTCTGCCATCATCGAGGTCCTGCAGGAGGACTATATTAAGGTAACATTTCTCCTTTACTATTCCCTTCTATGTATGCTCTGTTTGCTAATGTCTTCTATTTTTCACCTCCTTCCCTAATTACCATGATTGCAATATGCTCTAATATGCTGTGCCCCTTTTCTCCTTCATGCATTTTTCCCTTCACTTACCTCCCCAGCATGCTCTTCTGCCCCAATAGACACCTATGGCCTAGTCACTTAAGCAATGTATTTTGTCAGCTGCATAGGATTTTTTGCCCCCAAACACCCCCTAAAATATGCACAAATGTTTGCTGTGTGGTTTACTTCATGTAGAGCCCCTTTTTTTTTTTGTTTTTGGGGGGGGGGGGGGGGCAAACTCATTAGGAACCCCCTCCCCCAACTGCTCTGTCAGATGGTACCAATCCTCTATCTGCTGGCTTTCCCAAGGTCAATACACACTATATACCTACCTCTTTATAGTGGTCATCTTTAGGGATGAATTCTGCAAAGCATGTAGTGCAAGGGGCTGCCTCCATACTTTCCATTTCGTAATTTTTTGTGTTCTTTCCCTCCTATTATCTTGCTTGGTAATTTCAGAATGTCACAATGTGCTTTCCGTTTTTTTGGGGGGGGGGGGGGGGGGGGGGGGTTGAAATGTTAGTTTAGCTTTCCTGGGGGCTGCCAATAGTGTTAAGTACAGAGGGTCTGGCCAAACTAGCACACATTATTGAGCCATTTGCCAATCAATGAAGTGCAGAGGGTTACCTGTCCAACAACCCCCCCCCCCCCCCCCCAAAACCCATAGTTATTGCCAATGGCCCATCAGAAGTGTGGGGATTGATGAGGGGTGAGTAATCTGTGAAGGGGAGCCTCTACTTTTCTGTGCAAATACTTTCCAGCCTCCAATTTTATACAATGCTCTTGTTCCAAGATGTTGATTGTCTAATCTGCTTGCAATGTTTATGTGCAAAGTGACTAATTATTTTTTCTTGTTTCACTCCACAGTTCCCTTCCACGCCACAGGAATGGCAGACTGTGGCCTCCCACTTTGCCAGCCGTGTCCCTGGAAAAGAAACTTGCAGTGCAAAGTGGACTTGCCTTTAGTAAATAACACCAATTGCCCCCCATATCCTTTACATTTGACATACATAATGCATTGTGTTTTTGAAATAAGGAAGCCACACATTTAGAAAAATAAAAAAGTTTACTTGGAAAACATTCACAAGTGCGTTTACAATCTTCACGCCCAAACTGACAACATCTTGGTTATTTACAACATTGTTTACAAACATTCCGCAATTGGTAAAACCAGGCATGGAGCAAAACAGAACCTATGAAGTAGGAAAGTTCAACTTTGTAAAGTGAAGACAAGATCAGACATGACTATATGTTCAAAGTGTGTTTGATCTTGCCTTCATCACATGGGGGGGTCACCCCTGGAAAGTGGAAATTTAGAACATGCACACAATTTGGGTCTGAAAATGGTCATTAGATGGTAAAACACATGCCTAGAAGCTTCAAAAGTGCCATTTTCCATCATGGGGATGAATGGACGTTTTTTGGGGGTGCAACCCCTTCACCACAACCACTTTCGTAGTTCGTAAAGTGGTTGCACCCCCTAAAAAACGTTGGCATTCATCCACCATGATGGGAGCTAGCACATGTGGACACAATGTGTGCATGTTCCAAATTTCACACAGTTCTTAAGTTGCAAATGTGTTCAGAAGCTGGCACAAATGTGTGTTAATTACTTGGTGCGTTTTCATATTTTTCCTAAAACATCAATGATGTTCTTCAATTTTTGTTGAACATCATTGATGTTTTGCTTTATGTAATCTAGATCTCTATTGCAGACCATTATCTCCCCGATGAGTACGTGGGCACTCTCTGTGGTAAAGTGCGATTTTTCTTCCACAACATCCACGTCACCTAAAAAACAAACAAACAAACAAAAATCGGGTGTTGGAAATGAGGCAACCATACATTGATTAGCTTACCAGTAGCTGTGTTCTCCCACACTCACCTGTTGTGGTGACAATTTCTCCAAGTTCGATGATCTCTCCTTCCTCCTCCTCCTCCTCTGCTTCTGCTCTTTCACCTTTTTTGGGAGGTGTTGGTTTTGGGGTTTCCTCAGACGGCCCAAGTTTTCGCTCCCCTATGAGAATGTACAAAAGGAAGATTTAGCAACACAATCTATTGAGGGCAGAAATAGGAAATGACAAACATTGCTTGAAAGTGACGGACACTATTTTTGTTTGGCCAGTTACAAATGCCAACTACATGAATGTAGTCACTTTGTAAAGGTGCTAAACTTACTAGCTTTTTGGTAGAAGTTTGTGTGATGGAGACCCCCCTCTAGTATCCACTGGAGCACATGTGTGGAAAAGCCTAATAAAAAGGGGGTTTGGGTGTCCCAGCACTAGTGCTCTAGAGTCCAGATGGGTAAACAGCTACTGGGTGACCTCTCCTTTACATTGAATAAATTGGCTTTACATTCTTGATGACATTTCTAGTGAGAACAAACTTCCTTTCCCCAAAAAAAACACCAAACATCGTATTATAAGTGGCCGAACGATCGAGGTTGCGTACGATCGAATGGACACACACACACGACCATGACAGTGGCAGAAAGATCGAGGCTGAGTACGATCGAATGCACAGACGAACATGAAAGTGGCCATTTTGGAATGTACAACTTTGTAAAAATCAAACCACATGGAGCAGTATGCAAGCAAGAAATAAAACACAAAACACAACTACTTACTTTTTTGAAGAATTCGCTTGATCTTTCTGTACTGATCGGCCTCCCTCAGTTTCAGGTCTGACCAGCGTTTCCTCAGTTGCTCCTTGGATCGTTGTACCCCAAAATTATTGTACAGCCTCCTCACAACTTTAGACATGATCTTGGCCTTGCGGACATTGGGGTTGAGGTAAGGCCCATACTTCCCATCATAGTCGCTCCTCTTTAATATGTCCACCATCTCCAACATTTCTCCAAATGACATATTGGAGGCCTTGAATTTCAGGCTCCGGGATCGGGACGTTTCTGCCTCCGGACTTTCCTCGTCCTCCTCGTTGGTGGGATATTTGTGGCGCACCTGCTGTGTCCCCGCCATGTGCTCTCCCCACTGCGCCGTAAAGAGAAGGGATGGGGAATAGACGAGAAAGATCGTCAGGGGCGGGCGGAGTTTGACGCATGCGCACTGTATATAAAACGTCACACGCCTGTGTCGTAGCCACGATCTGGGAGACGAGGGGAGAGAAAGCTCACGCACGAGACGATCGCTAGAAACGAAGGTACAATTTGACGTTAGTACATAACTAGCCTAGACTGATTCGAACTTGAGGCTTCTTTATGGAGAAGATTAGAAGAGTTTAGCCTGACATAATTTATAGTGTTTGGTGTGGTGTTGTGTCTTGCAGAGATTATGAAGGGATTCAACGACATGAGTTTTCTCCCCCTCTTCATTGCCAAATACAGGGTTTATGGCAGGCTAAACACCCCCATTATAGCAACAAACAAAAAGAGGTACGCAGCCCTGGAGGAACTTGTGGAATTTGTCAAGCCAAGGTTCCCCGCGGCAACTGTTGATGATATAAGAAAGAAAATTGGCAGCCTGAGGAGTGCGTATATCAGGGAGCGCAAGAAGGTCCGGAAGTCGGAAGAAACTGCAACTGCAGCAGATGAGGTCTATGTGCCCAAGCTCTGGTACTATCAGAGTCTACATTTTCTCAAAGACCAGGCTGATGTCACAGAGCCACTCTCGACTCCTCCTTCCACGCGTCCTTGCGCGCAGGCCACCCCTGATGAGGCTTCCGAGGAGTAACCTGGGCCTTCCAGTCTGGAAGAGGTGGAGGAGCCCAGCTTGTTCCAGGTATAGTAGTTTTGTTACCATTTATGTGAATAATGAATGATGTTCACTTAATTAAGGATCCCCAATTGCTTAGTTCCTAACGTGTTTGACATATCAACTGACAGTAGTGTTGGAGACAGTTGGGGCCACAATCTAAACTGCAGGGCTGAGAATTGTATGGTTTTCTATTTGTAAACATTTTGCAACAGTCACTAGATGAGAATTGTGTGTGTTTGATGAACAAATAACTGAAACTATGTCCCTTTTTCATACACAGGAAGACCTCAGCCAGGAGGTGGCTGTGGAAGGTGGCAGTCAGGAGGAGGCAGGGGTTAGTGGCAGCCACGAGGTGGGTAGTGGCAGCCAAGAGGGGGCTAGGCCTCGGAGCCTGACTGACACCCAAATCACTCCCCTCCGCCCTCCGTACAGAAGGGCGAGAAGGGGGGGTTATGCGGCAGAGTCAGCGCTCCGCATGATCAGAGAGGCTTCAGACTCCCTACATGCCACACCCGCCGACAAGGAGACCTTTGGCTCGGTGGTTGTCACTAAAATGATGGGTATGGAGGTGAGGCAACGCAACATGTGTGAGGGGCTCATCCTCCATGTCCTAAATAAGGGTAGGGCTGGGGAGATGACCCCAGTCACACATGTTTGCCATAGTTACCATGCTCCGCCTCCTCCTCCTCCTCCTCCTCTGCCACCCCACCAGCACGACAGCCACAGCGTGCAAGGAAGCGTGGAAGGAAGACCTGAGAGTGACGACCTGGATTCAGTCTGGTCGGAGAGAAGATGGAGCCTCTTGTAGTACCAGAGCCTGGGGACCTAGATGGCATCTTCTGCAGTTCCGGATGCTTTGGACTTCAGGACCAGATTGCACTCCCCTTAATATACGTACTCCTCAGGCCCCCAATTTTCTACGCTTGAACAATGATGGTTGCCGTGGGGGTCCAAGGCTTTGCAAATTCCCCAAGTTTCACCATGGCTGCGTTCCTCTTTGGTTTGTTGCTGAGACCTAAATAAATTTTTTTTTGGGATTTGAAATAATCATTGACTATTGTGTTTTACTTTTCTACAATGACAGTTTTTCTTTGAGTAGGCAGGTACATTTCACTAATCCTAAAGTAGAATTAACAAGGGGCACCAACAACCAACAAACTCCTAGTAAATTTAAGCAAGAAATACAAATGTTAATAATGTGGTTTTGCTAAGTTGAGACACACAACCCCCCTCCAAAAAAAAAAAAAAAAAAAAATTCTCCTTCAAATATGTATTCCCAAAAAAAAAAAAAAAAAAAAAACAAATCATGCTAAAAATATAACAAAGATTCTTTTACGATCTGAGTAAAAATAAACATGTAGTGTATAAATGCTGAAAAGTAATAAAGAACTAAGTTTGTGAGAAGTGCGGGTGAATAGGAGCAGCTAAAACATGTCATTCTTGTTGCATTGTAAAGAAAAAGAGAATGCGCTGCATTAAAGACATTTTAACATTGCAGCGTGACGAATGTGCTGTGTCGATTAGGAAAGGTAGTTTTACCTGACCGAGCGCTTCCGTCACAGAATTTCTTCTGAGCATGCGTAGCACTTTGTCCGTCGGACAACCGTACACACGATCGGATTTGGTGTGATCGGACCGTGCTGACGGCAAATCTTTCCAGCAGGAGATAAGACTTTGTCCGGCGGACAATCCGACGTACACTGTCCGATGGTGCATACACACAGTCTGATTTTTCAACAACATTGTCCGATCGGACAGAATCCATGAAAAAGTCCGACCGTGTGTATGGGGCTTAAGATAACGTGATACTCTCAAAAATAGAAAATCATACAGTGTATTGCAATTGTTTTTTTACACCTATAACCATAACTTCAATTTGAATAAACAAAGTGCAATCATGATCCAAAAAAATATCTTTTCATAAAGGTATTAGGCTTAATGATGACATATATGAGGAAATAACCTCAAACAAGTGCTATGGTGACAAGTGTTGAAATTAATTAAATATCTGAATTCAAGTGTCCCAGATGATGTATTTCATATGTGATGATATACAAGTATTCTTATGATACTAGAAAATTGTTCATCAACGTATCATCCTCATATACTTTGGACGGCGTCAAGAACTGTGTGATGCAGAAATGAGATCGGGTACGCTTACCGTCAAAGATGGACCCGCTGACCTTTGGTGAGGGGTCAAACCGAGCTTGAGTATGCCGATGGATGGCACTGGCAAGATGGTAGGCCGGGATCTCAGGCCGGGATCAGGAGCTTGAGAGGGCAAGACTGGGCAGACACCACAGTCTGTACTCACCAGGTCTCCGGTCACAATATAGGAACTGTACTTTAAAGGCCTGCACAGGAACACGGTTGTTACCCACGAGACCCCTCAGTGGGTCAAGACCATGAAAAAAAGAGATAGAGAGGGCCTCCTCATAGTGTAAATCAATCCGGTAACGGAATGGATTTATTTAAAAATTCTTGTTTGTCAAAATAAAACGATCAAAGTAAAAACAGAGACAAATCAAGAAATAAAAGAGCAAACGCAGTGGTGATGGGTATAGCGTATCCGCCCTATGCGTTTCATCTTACAAGACTTCTACAGGGGCATAGGCTAGTGCACCCCCTCTGCGTTATATATATACCACTATAAACAGATTAACACCTGGACTAGTTAGGGGCAGGCGTAACCAATCAGACCTTTGGGGTAGATGGGAGGGCACAACCGGAAGTGTGACTGCCCCTAACTAGTCCAGGTGTTAATCTGTTTATAGTGGTATATATATAACGCAGAGGGGGTGCACTAGCCTATGCCCCTGTAGAAGTCTTGTAAGACGAAACGCGTAGGGCGGATACGCTATACCCATCACCACTGCGTTTGCTCTTTTATTTCTTGATTTGTCTCTGTTTTTACTTTGATCGTTTTATTTTGACAAACAAGAATTTTTAAATAAATCCATTCCGTTACCGGATTGATTTACACTATGAGGAGGCCCTCTCTATCTCTTTTTTTCATGGTCTTGACCCACTGAGGGGTCTCGTGGGTAACAACCGTGTTCCTGTGCAGGCCTTTAAAGTACAGTTCCTATATTGTGACCGGAGACCTGGTGAGTACAGACTGTGGTGTCTGCCCAGTCTTGCCCTCTCAAGCTCCTGATCCCGGCCTGAGATCCCGGTCTACCATCTTACCAGTGCCATCCATCGGCATACTCAAGCTCGGTTTGACCCCTCACCAAAGGTCAGCGGGTCCATCTTTGACGGTAAGCGTACCCGATCTCATTTCTGCATCTCACAGTTCTTGACGCCGTCCAAAGTATATGAGGATGATACGTTGATGAACAATTTCTAGTATATGAATACTTGTATACCATCACATATGAAATACATCATCTGGGACACTTGAATTCAGATATTTAATTAATTTCAACACGTGTCACCATAGCACTTGTTTGAGGTTATTTCCTCATATATGTCATCATTAAGCCTAATACCTTTATGAAAAGATATTTTTTTGGATCATGATTGCACTTTGTTTATTCAAATTGAAGTTATGGTTATAGGTGTAAAAAAACAATTGCAATACACTGTATGATTTTCCATTTTTGAGAGTATCACGTTATCTCAGTGTTTCACCACATATTATTGTAGTACTTTCTTGCCTTTGTACTATAATTAATTCACGTATATGATTCACATAGACTTGTGATTTCCTTTTTTACTTTTATTAGTTTGTTTATCTATAAACAGTTCTGACGTGGATTGTTTATATACACTTTCTTTTCACCATCCTTTACATATGGTGATTAGTCACTAAAATCTGGATGATAGCATTGTAACGGAGATTGGATTCTTCCTTATAGCTACCGATCAGATACAAGTTTCACAGCGCCACACTTTTCATTTTTTAATCACTTTAATTGAACGAGCTGAAGTTAGAAGCTGTATGGTTACTGTGCGCATCAGTTTTAGTAAATCATCCCCAATGTACTAAGTCACTTAATACAGTACATCATAACATTAGTACTAAAGCACCCACGTGCACAATGCCCTTATGTAAGACCCCTTTCACACCACACCGCCCATAGCGTCGGTGGTAAAACGCCGCTATTTTTAGTGGCGTTTTGCCGTTGGATTTGCGGCGCATCTCGGCCGCTAGCGGGCGCTTTTACCCCCCGCTAGCGGCCGGGTTAAAACCCCCCCCGCAAAACGCCGCTATTGCAGCGTTTTGCCGGCGGTATTACAGCACTGCCCCATTGATTTCAATGGGGAGCAGCGGTGGAGGAGCGGTGAGTTCACCGCTCCTTCACCGCTCCAAAGAAGCTGCTGGCAGGACTTTTTGTGACGCCCTGCCAGCGCACCGATGCAGTGTGAAAGCCCTCGGGCTTTCAAACTGCAGACAATGGTGCAGCAGTTTGAGGGCGGATTGCAGGCGCTATTTCTAACGCTATAGCGCCTGCAAAACGCCCTCAGTGTGAAAGGGCTCTAAGATGTAAGTTTACCATGTCGCCTTATCAGTGCCCATCAATGCAGTCTATCAGTGCCCATCAATGCAGCCTATCAGTGCCCATCAGTGTAGCCTCATCAGCGTACATCAATGAAGGAGAAACATTACATGTTTGCAAAATTTATTAACAAAATATAAAACGGTTTTGTATTTTTTTCAAACATTTCAGTCTTTTGAAAAAAATTGTAACAAAAAATTAAAAATCCAGAGGTGATCAAATACCACCAAAAGAAAGCTCTATTTGTGGGGACAAAATTATAAAAATGTAATTTGGGTACAGTGTTGTATGGCCGTGCAATTGTCATTCAAAGAGTGACAGAGCTGAAAGCTGAAAATTGGTCTGAGCAGGAGGGGGGTTTAGGTGCCCAGTAAGCAAGTGTTTAACTTGTAAGCAACAGTGTCAGAAAAAGGCTTAGTGGTTAAACTGACCTCATTTACAGACGGAAGTTCATTACATTGATCCAAATTCTAAAAGAACCAAAAGATACATAGTTTATAGTTATCTCCCAGTACTGAGAAATGTGGATAAACATTTGCCGGGGCTCTTTTTTTTTTTTTTGACAGCTGTGAGTGAGCAGAGAACGGCTCTGCACTGTTTACATAGAATCAAGAATTAAGATCGTTAGGGGGGTTGAATCGAGATTGCGTTCTTTTACCGATTAATCGTGCAGCTCTAACTGCCTATAAAATACAGTATATAATCTCCATCAACAGAGAAATCACATATAAAAGTCTTTCAATGGGCAAGAGAAAATACAAGCAGAACAGGGTTTGAAAGCCTCAGCTACCTTCTTACCCTTAGCCCTCGTTCACATTGGAGCAACTTGTCATGACAGGACAAATCGCATGACAAGTTGCACCCTATCCTCGGCAATGGAACTGTTCAAATCGGTGCCGCATCAATTTGAAAAAGTAGTTCCTGCACTCATTTTGGCGATTTTGGGTGCAACTTGCATAGACATCTGTGCATGAAGCCGCACAGATGTCTTCAAAGTCACACTTGAAGTCGCACTGACATGCGGCTTTGAAATTGCAATTTGAAAGTGTAATTTCAGCTGAAGTCGCACGATTTCAAAGCCACATTCAATGTGAACAAGGGCTTAGTGTATGTGAGACATTACACCAATAAAAAGAGGAGAAAGGGAAAACAAAGTAGGAAATGAGGTCTGTCCCAGCAGATGATTCATGGAAAGGCAGTTATCAGTAATATAACTTCTGATTTCTCCATTCACATTACAGGATAATGTCAGGAAAAATTGAAAAGAACTCAGACATAACTTAAGGTCATGTGTTTCTAGGAGAGGAACATCTATCCATTAGTGCTTTATGGATGGGCCTTGCGAATTTGATTTATGAATATACCACTGTCTCCACACAAGAGGTCGACAGCAGGTAGATTAGAGTGATATAAAGGTACTTTTTTTTTTTTAGATAACAAACATGTTATACTTACCTGTTCTATGCACTGGTTTTGCTTTGAGCAGCCCCAATCCTCCTCTTCTCGGGTCCCTGTCTCCTCCTCTTCTCTGAGTGCCCCCATAGCAAGCCGCTTGCTATGGGGGCACTCGTGTGTGCTCACTCCCGAGCCCTGCTCTGTCTGTCCATAAGATACACAGAGCGGTGCCCGGTCCTGCCCCTACTCCCTCCTCACTGGCTATGATTGATGGCAGTGGGAGCCAATGGCGGAGGCAGAGACCCAGGAGAGCAGCTGCTCTCGTGCGAGATCGGGCTTGGGAAAGTATTAGAAGGTGCTGCAGAAGCTGCATACTGAAGATATTTTACCTTCATGCATATAATGCATTAAAGTGGTTGTAAACCCTTACAACACACTTTCACCTACAGGTAAGCCTAGATTAAGGCTTACCTGTAGGTGCTGTAAATTTCTCCTAAACCTACATGGTTTAGGAGATATTTACAATTCCACGTAGGAGGATTTCTTCTGCGCAAGCGCCGATGTATTCGGCACACGTGCACTTTAGAAGGGTCACGACGTGCCATTTCCAGTAAAGGTCATGCCGTGACTGGCGGCTCCTGCGGGCATGCGTGGGAGTGACGTCACGCGACTCCTGCCAGTCACAGAGCCGGAGTCCGCGACCACGGAAGGAAGATGGACTGTTCCAGCCGGCGAGGAAATCGGAGACATCGCAGGCTTCGGTTTCAGGTAAGTGACACATAATGGGCAACTATGCGATGCATAGTAGCCCATTATGCTTTACCTTTGCAGGGAAACAAAGAGGAAGTAAAACCCATCAGGGTTTACTTCCTCTTTAAGATAACAACCCTTCTGCATTCACAACCACTTTAAAGTAGTATTAAAGGGGTTGTAAAGGCAGAAGGTTTTTTATCGCAATGCATTCTATGCATCACGATAAAAAAAACTTCTGTTTGCAGCAACCCCATAATACTTACCTGAGCCCATCTCGATCCAGCGATGTGCATAAGTGCTTCGGCCGTAGGGACTCTCCCTCCTGATTGGCTGAGACACAGCAGTGGTGCCATAGGCTCCCGCTGCTGTCAATCAAAGTCAAATAGCCAATCAGGAGAGAGAAGGGGCAGGGCCGAATGGTGGCCCTGTGTCTGAATCGATAGCAAGCTGCTCGCTGTGGGGGCACTGAACAGGAGGGAGGGACCAGGGGCCAGGAGCGCCGGCGGGGGACCTGAGAAGAGGAGCATCTGTGCAAAACCATTAGGCCCCTTTCACACTGGGGCGGTTTGCAGGCGCTATTGCGCTAAAAATAGCGCCTGCAAACCGACCTGAAACAGCCGTTGCTGTGTCTTCAGTGTGAAAGCCCGAGGGACGCTGAAAAATGTCCTGCAAGCCGCATCTTTGGTGCGCTGTAGGAGTGGTGTATTTACTGCTCCTAAAGCGCCCCCTCCCATCGAAAACAATGGGGCAGTGCTCCGAATCCACCCGCAAAGCGCCTGGAGCGGCGCTTTGCGGGCGGTATTAACCCTTTTTTCCGGCCGCTCGCGGGTGGTAAAACCGTCCCGCTAGCGGCCGAAATGCGCCGCTAAAACGACGGTAAAGTGGCGCTAAATATAGTGCCGCTTTACCGCCAGCGCACCCAGCGCCTCGGTGTGAAAATAGCCTTAGGGTCCTTTCACACGGGCTTGTCTGTGTACTTTGCTCAGCAGGGATCGATCCGCTGATCCCGCTGAGCAGGCGGATGACAGGTCCGTTCTGAGAGGGTCCTGTCAGAGCCCCGATGCCCTCGGAGATCTAATTCTCCAGACAGATGTAAAATAGGGTTTCCATCCATCTGGATTTCATGGACAGGATTAGAGCGGATATCTGCCGATGTCAGCGGATATGTCACCGCTGACTTCGGCGGCTCCATAGCACTGAATTGAGCATCCGATCAGGTCCACCTGAAAAACTGACAGGCGGACCTGATCAGACAGCATGTAAGTTTAACAACAAAAAAAGAACAAGACTTTAGTATCACTTTAAACGCTCTACTTTTTTTAGGTTAGAAAACTAAGTACAATAAAACAAACATCTCCGGGTAAACTCTTACCCCAGCACTTGCAGTTTCCAACCTTCAATGCTGCTGGCTCCTGCAATCTCTGTGCTGCTTCACGGAACCTTTGGTGTGCATTGGAAAGAGTTAACAGTAGACAGTGCAATTTGGAGTCAGGGTCCTTTCACACAGGCGGTCTCCGCTTTGCTTAGCGGGGGATGGATCCGCTGATCCCGGCTGAGCAGATGGATGACAGATCCATCTCCGCTCACTGTGCTGAGACCTGTCAGAGTCCGGCTCTCCTCTATGGGGATATGCGGATTTCATGCGGATCCATCTGTCCGTTTTCATCCGATTCCATCCGATCCGATTTTCCAGACAGATGGAAAACATGGTATCCAACTGTCCCTGATTTCAAGGGCTTGTCCCTGATTTGGTGCAATGTTCCTTTGTCCCACTCCCCCCCTCATTTGTCCCTCATTTTGGTCTGATCTTATATACAGTAAAACCTTGGTTTACGAGCATAATTCCTTCCAGAAACATGCTTGTAATCCAAAGCACTTGTATATCAAAGCATTTTTTTACAGGGTATAAAAGAGAAGAGAGGCACCTCTAAGTGTAGCAATAAGTTGCTAAATGTTGTACCTTCATTAAATGTAACATTTTGCTTTGTCTTGCAAAACGCTCTCAAACCAAGTTACTCTCAAACCAAGGTTTTACTGTAGTTGTATATGAAATGCACTTTTTATCTTTCAAAACGTTTTTCCCAGAACTAAACCTTTCCTCCAATTTCTAAATTGCTGCAGTTGTACATTTTAAAAGCCAATATAAAGGAATAATAGTGGTAAAAAAAAGCCCTTTTTTTTAGGTAATTCTCCTTTAACCACATGCCGACCAGCCGCCGCAGTTGTACTG